>JAHREE010150600.1:34678-87681 GCA_033628505.1 Tringa tobata
GCCAGGGGTGGCGGGGTCCCCAGGGGAAGGGGCTGAGGGAGTACCCGGTACCGGGGCACGGCGGCCCGGTTCTGGCTCTGCTCGGGGCCCTGCCCGTCCGGCTTCGGATGTCTGGCTGTCTCCCTGGTGGAGAAAGGTGATGGATGTGTCTTCTTGAGCAAAACCTGTGGTAAAAGTCCCTGTCAGTGCCCTGTTCGGCTGAAACAGAAGGATGCAGGAGGGCCGTGTGCCCCAAATCTAATGCTGAAATAGTCTGTCTGTCCCTCTGTCAGTGTCTGTGGCCACCTGGCTCAGTTGCTGCCCTTTGGTCCTGGTGGGTCATGGTGGGTGAGTAAGGCTTCGCTTCTTCGCTCNGGGCCGCTCGCCACCGCCGCGCTGCTCTGCTTCCCCCCCCGGCCCGCCGCCGCCGCCATGGGCTCCCTGCTCAGCCGGCGCATCGCGGGTGTGGAGGACATCGACATCCAAGCCAACTCGGCCTACCGCTACCCGCCCAAGTCCGGTGAGGGCCGCGGGGCCGCTTCCCTCAGCGCCGGGGACAGGGGAGGGGGACGGGCCTGCGCCGGGCCCGGGGCTCCACAGGCCGCCTGGAGGGTGACAGGCCTAGCCAGGGGTGGCGGGGTCCCCAGGGGAAGGGGCTGAGGGAGTACCCGGCACCGGGGCACGGCGGCCCGGTTCTGGCTCTGCTCGGGGCCCTGCCTGTCCGGTTTCGGATGTCTGGCTGTCTCCCTGGTGGAGAAAGGTGATGGATGTGTCTTCTTGAGCAAAACCTGTGGTAAAAGTCCCTGTCAGTGCCCTGTTCGGCTGAAACGGAAGGATGCAGGAGGGCCGTGTGCCCCAAATCTAATGCTGAAATAGTCTGTCTGTCCCTCTGTCAGTGTCTGTGGCCACCTGGCTCAGTCGCTGCCCTTTGGTCCTGGTGGGTCATGGTGGGTGAGTAAGGCTTCGCTTCTTCGCTCTGGAAATGTCACTGCAGCAAGTTGTCGGTCTGTGGCAAGTGAGGCATCTCCTGCTGGTAAAGAAGGAGCGACAGCGGAGTTCGGTGGGAATGTGGAAGGAAAATCAGTTCTGTTGGAATACAGGATGGAAAAATCTCCACATGACAACCTTCTTTACCTCCTTAAAATGGCAGTGGTTCTCACCCAGGAGCTGTTGGACTGACATGGCCTACATGGATGTTTGTTTTCCAAAGGGAGACATTCTGAAAACTTAGAGAGTTGTCACCACTTCTGTGCAGTTGGGATGAGCCTGTGACTCACCTTGTCTTTAGACTGACTTTTGAGATGGGCCTGGTTTAACTTGTTTAGAGAGTTTTATTTATTCTTCTTGTCACAAAACAAGTCATAAGGGAAACTTACGTGTTCTTTTCTCCTACAGTATCCATTTGCTTAAATTTTTTTTTCTAAGTTTCTGTTCTGCTAGGGCTTTTCCAGGCAGGCTAAAGAATTTGCAGAGCAGCAGTTTGGGTTCCCTCACTCTTGGGCACGGATGCAGCATAGTCTTTTTATTCGGAGGCTCGAGTTCTGCGTGTGTCCGATGACTTGCTGGCTGTGACACCCGCAGGGCTGTGTGATGGAGGGAGCTAAGTGTCCCTGCTTTTGTTTGGAGTAGGGGCAAGATCTTCTTGCACAGAATCCAGCCATCATTATACCTTGTCTTGTTGCAGGTTGGCCTCAGCAAGAATGGTGGTGTGGAGCAGATGGAAGGGGGAAACCTTCTTGGAAAAATTCTTCAGTTGCTCTGGTTCTCTTAGAAAATCTAACCTGCTTTTTGTTTTTTAGGGCGATGAGGACTTGTTTTTTGGGCTGCTAGGAAAGACAAGTGTCACTGCTAGGTTATAGCAGGACTCTGCATGTCCCCTGGGTGGCTTTCCCAGTGTGCGAGACTGGGTGGACGGGAGCTGCCTGCTAAGCTGCAGCTATGGTTCCATGGTCCTGCTGGTGATTTTCTTACAGCCTAAAGCTCACACCTGATCTCTGTGTTTTAGATATGGACTGGATTAATTATAACCACCATACACAATGAACATTAAACTGCTTCTCTCAAATCATCATCCTGTTGTTTCTGTGCTGTTGTAATTACCTGGACTAGAATTTAATGGGGTGTTGTGTTTTAGCCAGTGTGCTTGCTGAGGTAACCCCTGTCACACACGTGAGGTTGGATTTGTGCATTCACATGCACCCTGGAAATGGTCTGTTGGCGTAAATGCTGCCAAAGAGTGTTCCATGTGTGGTACCTCCCTTGTAAAACTGAACAGCTACTGCTTTGAAGCAGCTGATTAAAGAAAAATATTGGTATTTCCTTAAAAGGCTTTGGATACAATTAGATGCTTGTTAATTAATTTTCTGTTGCGCTTGCTTGTGCTCTTTCTGAAGGCGTACTGGCTTTAGGCTACACCTTTCTCCTTGCCTTCTTCAGGTTTATTTAACGAGGATCCTCTTGACTTTGGGAAGGGAGAAGAGCTGTTCAAGCTCAAGATCATTCTAGGCAGAAGAAGAGGTCGTGAACACTTCTAAGGTGGAGATTCAAGGAAGGTTACTGAAGAGCAGAACAGTAAGGGCTGTTAGGACGGCGACCCCCGCTCCCTTTTTGAGGTGGAGCGTGTTCACAAGGACACTGTCCCTTCTGGTCCTACAGACCTACATGTGTTTGTCTTGGGGCTGGAAAGATTGTCTATGATTGGAAAAAAGACTGACGGCGAACACGACTGGAAGTGAGTGTTTATGGTTTTATTTGCTTTCAGGAGGCAAGCTGGAAGCGGTACAGAAAGTTCTTAGGCTAAACGGTTGCTAATTATTTCTGACTTGATGCTGTTGCTGTGAGCCCTGTACTGCTGCTGACTGGAAGCCAGTTTTCCATCGGCTGTGGTAGGTGTTTGAATGTGTGCACTGGAGTGTTAGCCTGACACGCAGGCAGCCTCCTGGCTGCTCAGAGGTTGCCCCTGAAAGGCTGGAAGATGTGGCCAGGGAGTGTTTCCTGAGCTTACCCATCCGCTGGAGTCTCGTGCAGCACCAAGGTGTGTCCCTCAACTTCTATGTTCTTTCCCTCCAAGTCTCTGGTTTAAGCAGGTCTTCTGGGTGAGCTGCTGGGGCTCTGGTCCCCTGTCATCCACAGTTGCCATCGGTTTGAAGGATGCGGGCTTGCGTTCTGGAGCCATCTCACAAGAAGGTCATGTTGTGTGAGGAAATAAACACCAAGTACGGGTATTCTGACTGTAATTCAAGCAGTGTGTCGGGCTGCCTGGGAAAAGGAACACGGTTACTTTACCAGGTCGTACCAAGTGACGGCAGCTTGTTGAGTCACAGCTGGTTGCAAATGGGGTGGTGAATATTCAGTTCTCATTTATTGACTTTTGATGTGGTTGTTGCTGGCTTAGTCAGGTGCTGTGTGGGGGATTGAGCAGGTTGTTGTGGAATCCACCTTGGTCTTTAAAGGCCAGAGTCCTTCGTGAGGCATTCTCAGGTCGTTTTAACAGCTTTGCTGAACCTGCATGCAGTTTTGTAGTTAAAAATCCTCTGAAAATGCCTTGCTTATTCCTCCAATGCTCTGGATATGGCTCATCTGCATTTCCCCATCTGCATCTGGGGGGCCGAGGCTGCTGAAATGCTGTAAAATGATACCCGATTCCATTCTTTAACACCTCTTCACTGGTACCTTTTAACCTTTCTTGCTTGCTTTATGGAGACTGTGCTGGCATTGCAGATGCCTGACCAGTTGGAAGGGGCTTGGAGAAGGGCCCAGTTTGTACAGAAGAATTAGTGTCCCCATGAAACAGGCTAAAAATGGGTAATCACAAGGAGCAGTCATGATCCTCGCTGCGCTTCTGTGCTTGAAGCAGTAAAGCAATCCGTGTTCTCGCGTGCAGTCTCATGATGCCCCTATTGCTTTAGCAACCAGTGAGCAATGCACCAGTGTTTCCTGCAGCTCCTTCGTCAGCTCCTCTCTTGTTCCACTGAGCTCATCTGCAGCGTGGAGCAGGGCAGGTAGCATCTGCCCTTGAGATAGCTTTTTTGCTTGCTTTTTTTTTTTTTTCTCTCCTCTCTTGAAAGAGAATTCCCTGGACGTTTTTGGGAGGGGGGAAAAAAAAAAAAAGCTGAACTGCTTTGTTGTTTGGGAATGATGCTTTAATCAAAGAAAGAGCAATTTTAAATAGGAGAAGAGTGCCCGGAGTTGTACCCAGGCCATCACCTTGCTCTCAGCTCGTAAGCTGTGTGTACTGTGATGGTGTTGAAACAGAAGTATGTTCCTGTATTTCACACACAGCTTTCATTCCTCCCTGGCTCTGCAAAGCGCCGGGGAGCGGTTGTCTCCGTTTCTCCTGCTGCAGTTCTGTCAGGGTTTCAGACCAACCCTGCTGGTGACGGCCACCACCGCCTGCTGTTGACTGGAACATTCCTTTCCTGCCTTCTCCCCAGCTACTCACGAGCAGCGGACTGGAGCGCTCATGGGTCAAATCAGTTGTTTTTGCTATTTGATTGCTGCTGGATTATATTTAACCCATCTTAGAGTCACGTTCCTTTTTGCTATGTGATGGCTTTTGGTGGCCCAACAGGGTTGGGGGATGAGGAAGGCGAGACGGCCTCATCCAGCCGCAGTGCAATAGAATATCTTTTTTTTTTTAGCTGCTAAAAACTGTTATAAATTTGTGAAGACAGTTTGCTGCAGTTCACGTTTGTTAGTTTTGCTGTTGAGACCTTGTGTACGTGGTGGCTTTTGTACCCGTAGCAGCACTGGCAGAGCCCAGGGGTGTTCTGCTGGGCAGCGTATTCCCCTCTGAGCTCCTCAGAGTTATTTTTCTTGTGCCTGGCACTGACTGTGTTTCTTGTTTGCTCGTGCAGGAAGCACCTCTGGGAAAAAAAACTTCACGTTGCAGGAGGTAACTTCACAGGGAGATGAAGGGAGCCTTCAGTCTGAAAGTGGAATGGAAGCTGTGGTTTCCAGTTAGATAAGTGCTGCTGTGTTGCGGGAGGTAGCGTGTATTTGTGAGAAATCCTAACAATTTGTTAGAGGTCCCAGAAGCAGAGCAAAGACAGCGCTAGTTATGCGTCTCAGTGTCATTCCAGCTGTAGGAGAGAGACCTTTTCATCCCAAGGTGCTGGAGAGGCTGCCGGGAGACGCTCTCCTGAACACCCAGCTCCCTGCAGGTGTTTCAGTGGTGGCGAGCAGTCCTCACCTGCTGGGGCTCTGCCTCCTCTGTGCGTGGGATGCAGAGCTTCTTCCACAAAAAAGCTCTGCTCTGAGTTTGTGGAACACGGGTTTGCTGAGGTGAGTCGAGCCCCAGGACGTCTCCTTCATGGGGTACCAAATCAGCATGAGGGGGGAGCAGTCTGACTCTGATCCTGGATATCCTTTGCGAGCGTTGTCTTCACAATTAACCAGATAAAATGCTCCAAAACACAATCCTACTTGACCCACCTAAAATGTGAAATCTATTTCTAAACCCCACTGTTCATCATCCTTTTCTCAACCTTAGTATAAGCGTCCACCACTGCAGTGTATCTTAGGTGGAGAGGCTGTATCAAGCTAGCTGTGCTTGGAGATGATATGCAGATTAGTTTTTTAATTTGTTGCTTCTGGGAGGGGTGGGAAAAGGTTGCCTGTCATTTGGAGCACCTGCATTTTGTTATGCTGATTCTGTAGGACAGATTCTAGGTAGATTCTGGACCTGTGCTGAAGGTGATTGCTGAACCTGGAAAGAAGGACATGTTTCTATAATAAAAACATCTGGATGCTTGTAAGCTGAGCTCAGTAATAGCTGAGCGCTACCACCGTCATTAAAGCACTACCATCTGTGCAGACTAAGAAGAGCCTTTCTTGGAGCATAAAGGAAAAAAGCCTTAATGGAAAAAAAGAGCCATTCATGAAAACCCTTCCATTTCAGAGTAAATCACGCTTGCTCCTAGCTAGAGGGACTGCAAATCTTTCCATAATGCCTCCATAACCATTCAGATTAGTTACTGCTTCTGTAATGACTCGTTTTAAAACAACTTTTGTGCTGTCTGTGCATTGCACCCGGGGAAGCGAATGTACGTTTGGCTCAGTCCTTTCATCACGCACATGAAAAACCTCCACTCTGAAACTTCAAGGGAAATGGCTGGGGTGGAGCCTTTTATTTTAATTCTCTCCTGATACTTACTTCTCTGAAACTGTAACTCCTTGAAGTTGATATTTGAGACCGTTTTCCTGAATTCTTCTTAGGAGGAAGCAGCATTTGTGGTGCTCTCATACATCAACCGATTCGGTTGACTTTTTAGTTAATCCAGAATCCCAGTGACCTTCCACAGGCTTCGCCTCCTGAAATTTGCACTGTAATACATCACCTTACAGATGAATGAAACAAATCTGTGATGGAGTTTTCAGAGCTGAAGTTCCCTTCAGTCAGTCCCAGGGTTTCTCTCTTCCAGGCAATCAGGTTTCTGCATTTAGAACTGTCAGTGCTGTTAATTAAATTAGCATCAAGGTGTATGGTTTCTAGCACTCACAGTAAAGGCTTTGGGTGGTTCTCGCCCTGGGATATGGGAGTGAAAGAGGGGAGGGAAGGCAAACAAGCAATATTGGAAAGAGCTGACCCTTACTGCTCCCCATGCCTTCTCTGGAAAACAAGTTAAAATGGAATTATTTCCAATGTAATGATTTATTCTAGGTTCCCTCCCTCCCGTTTCTACTGTTGGCAGTGGCCATCAGTAGTACAGGGCAGATGTGAACTACCAAGTATTTTCTATGTCTTGTGCTCTTTTATACTTGTGAATTAAAACTGCACAGACCAGCTGTTCTCTGGGAAGCACTCATTTAGATTTTTTTTTTAATTTCCTTGTGTTATTTTTTTTTTTCTAGGAAACTACTTTGCAAGTCACTTCTTCATGGGAGGCGAGAAGTTTGACACCCCTCACCCCGAGGGCTACCTTTTTGGCGAGAACATGGATCTAAACTTCCTCGGGAATAGACCTGTTCAGGCAAGTTTCCTGTATGCTGTCTATTTTACCCTTTTATATTCTGCCTGTTTTGGAAAATCTTGTGTAGGGCTTGTAGAGGAGGATAGCACAGATCTGTGGGGAGTGTCATTCCAGTCTGAGGGGCAAGGAGTGTTTCCCCACCCCGTGTCCCAGCTTGCTGGCTGCCATAGCTGTTCAGATGCAAGCAGAGATTTTTTTAAGAAGCAGTATTCACCTTCTAGGCTTATTTTCACTTAGGGCAGAAGGGAAAAGTAATGGGGGAAGAAGGACAGGGACTCAGGATTGCAGCTTTTGGGACTAATTGTGATTGCCTGCCTGAGCGAGTGTAAAACATGCTGCAGGGAGGAGAAGGCTGGGAAGCAGTTCCTCTCTCAGAGCCTGAACTTCACAGGGCTCCTGGGCACGTTGGATACATTCCAGCCAGTATTCAACATGTGCTTTCCATGTAAATGAGTGGCCTGACTGGGTGTAGGGCAGTATTAAGACAGATCTTGATATCTGGTGATTTTTGTTTGCTTTGTAACCTAGGTGGGCTGCTCAGAAAGTCTCTCCTTTACTTTTCCTGGTTGGAACACAGAGCTGGGCTCATGTGTTCTAGGAGACTGTGAAAAGCTACCTTCTTGAGTGATTGATGTGTTCTTTTGTTGTGAACAGCAAATAGCACTGTTGGGAGGGACAGACAGGAATTTTATGCGAGTGTTAAGTATTGGATTTCTCTTGCATCTCAGAACTGCTTAAAAAGAGCCAGAAGGTAACAGAGTAGGAGCCATTTGGAGATGTTTTCAGGGTGCTGGAGAGGAAAAAGAGCTGCTTGCTTTGCCAGCTACTTTTGTAGTTGTTTCTGCAGCTTCAAAGCATGAAAACAAAAAATTGATGTCATGGTTTGCACCTTCAGAAAAGCTGTGACTATTAGTTAATTCATGCCTGTAGTGCTGGGAGGCAGTTCAGCGTCACCCCTGCTTTACAGATGGGGAAACTGAGGCAAGATGACTCGGTGTTTGAATTGGACCAGTGACGTTCTGCTTTTTGAGCTGTCTTTGGGCTGTGCCACTGGTCTTCTCAGCACCACAGTTAGTTAACAGGACTCTGCAGGGTTGGACAGTGGAGAAGCTGGAAAGCCCTTCTTCAAGCAGAAAGGGCAGATGAGCTACAGAATTAGGAAGGAGGGACTTTAGATGGAAATTGCTGTGGGCGTAACGGTGCTACGCAGGCATGGGGATGCTCATCCCATATCCTACACCGTGTCTGCATTCAGGGCCGTGCAGGACAGCAGTTAAAAGCTGACCACTTCTCCTTTGCTCCATGACTAGCAGCCACACAGCACTCCAACAAAAGCAGGAGGCGCAGCTGCTAACTCTGCATCCCCTGTGCCTGTGGCTGTAGGGACCAACCTTGCAGAGTTAAATTGCCTGCGTGTCTCAGCCTGGGTTTCCTTGTAGACATCCCAGCACTGGATTTCATCATTTCTTCAGAGGGGAGTGGGTGAGAATGCTATTAACACAGTGGGATGTTTGCCAAATAGGTTTAAGAAAGGGAGGCTGTCGTGGTATATAGTTTGCCTATGTAAAGTTAATGCCCTTTGGCAGCTCTGATTAATCTTCAAGGAAAAAAGCACTTGAACGCAGAGCAGGAACTGCGTTCTGGATGGGGACCAAGTTCTCTCTTTGGAGTAACCAAGGTCTTGAGTGCTCGGTGTAGAGCAGTGCTACCAACTGCGCTACCGAGCAGCCAGGGCACAAGGACAGTAGTTGCTGCTGAAGACCCCAGAAGACCCTGTGAATTCTCTGTTGCTGGTGGCACGGGGTCTTCTGTGACATTCTCATGTCAGTCAGTTTTTCCTTCAGGCTCTGGCTATTGCCCCATTTCTGTGGCTTGAGGGGGCAACACGGATGGGTTGTGTCCTGGAGCTGCCCTGAAGTTCAGCTCCAGTGACATTTGGCTGCCTGATGAGCAGACTTGTCATTTCTAAGGAGACCTCTATATCTGTGGTCCCTGGTACTTCTGCTCCATGTCACTCACTCTCTCTACACCACCGCAGGCCACCTAGTAGATGTGTGTTTGAAGGACCCCAACTCTATTGAGGCTGCGTGGTGGCACCGTTGCTGGATACATTTGGAGTAATCTTCTGCCTGAAAGCCTGTCCCGTAGCTCTGTACCTTTGTGTCGTGCCATCACTCTGACTTGGAGCACAGCTCTGTCTCTTCCTATCAAACTTGGCAGTTGTGTGAATGGACGTTTCAGCTTCAGACTTTGCCAAGCAGATGGGAGATCCAGCAGGCAGGTCTGCAGCTGGACAGGTTGTGGTCACCACCTTAAGCAGTTTCCTTTACATTTCACACTGGAAATTCTGTGACCTGCAAGGGGAATTACAGTCTGAAGCATTATTGTCCTTTATTTAAAGCACAATCTGTGAGAGGTCTCTTGACTGTAGAATAGAATGAGGCCCCCTATCCTTGTCTCTTTCTTTTCTTTTCCAGAACATTTGCCCCATTGTTTCAGAATAAAAAGAGGTTTTCCCCCAGTAATCCAGGCCTTGGGCATGGTGATTAGCAGTCAAGTAACTGTTTGCGTGCTGTAACACACATGGAGGAGCTGCATTTCTTCTGCTCAAGCTGGAGGTGGTTTCTTTAGTGGAAATTAAAGCTTGTGAGAGCAAGGCTTTCCGGGATGAGAATTCAGGGTGCAGAAAAAAGAGCTTGTGAAAATGCTCTTTCTTAAAGTGTGTACTCCCAATATGAGCTATTGCTGGGCCAGAGCAGGATTTTCACCCTGAAAAAAGCTTGATTTATCTGTAAATAGAATTCTTTATTACTATTCCTTGTGGCTGCTCTGCTGAGTACCCTTAAATGTAGATGTTTCTCGGTTTGGGTAAATTGCGTGCCAGCTAATATGCTGTTACCTTTTATAGTATAATAATAGGAGAATTATTTGCCTCTTTGTTCCAGTTTCCCTATGTCACTCCAGCTCCACACGAGCCAGTGAAGACACTGCGAAGTTTGGTGAATATCCGCAAAGACTCTCTCCGACTTGTGAGGTACTGTTATTGCCTGAACCTTTCATTTATTCAACCCAGCGACCTGGCATCCAGAGCCAAACTGTATTTGATAAGGTTTTGGAGAAGTAGCTGAATTCCACATCCTTGTTGCTAGATGTATCCAGAGGTTTTTGGGTTCCCCTGTGATCAGAGCTTTCAGGTGGTTTATACGCTCCTTATCCCTAGACTTGAGCAATCTGTGTTTCCAAACAGGACCAGCGAGGTATCTGTCTTTACAGGACAGACTAGAGTGATAAACAAAACCATGAAATCATTAGCCTGAACACAAGATATTAGTCAGGTCAATAAACCCTACGGATGGATTCCTTTCTGCATTCCTGTGCAAGGAGAAGCCAGAAAATAGCTGATTCTGGTGCAAGTCACAGGCCAGGAAGACTGATTGGTCTTGAGTGAAACTTCCTCAGGTTTCTGCTGCTGCCAAGATAAAGTTTGGTCTTAGTGTTAGGCATTTGTTTAGATGGCTTGTGTCCCACGTGTAGGGGAAGGAGGTCTGGATAATCACGGAGATCTGTTACCTTGCACTGCTCTACACTGAGATCTAAACCACCACTTGCTGGGTTAAATGCAATGGCTAACACTGCAGCCTGATGATCAGAGGGCTGGAGCCTCTCTGCTGGGATGACAGGCTGAGAGAGTTGGGGGGGTTCAGCCTAGAGAAGAGAAGGCTCCTGGGAGACCTTCAAGCCCCTTTCAGTCCCTAAAGGGGCTCCAGGGAAGCTGGGAAGGAACTCTGGATCAGGGAGGAGAGCCATAGGAGAGGGGGGAAGGGTTTTAAACTGAAAAAGGGGAGATTTACATGAGATGTGGGGCAGAACTTGTTTGATGTGAGGGTGGTGAGAGGCTGGCCCAGGTTGCCCAGAGAAGCTGTGGCTGCCCCATCCCTGGAGGGGTTCAAGGCCAGGTTGGAGGGGGCTTGGAGCAACCTGGTTTGGTGGGAGGTGTCCCTGCCCAGGGCAGGCGGTGGCACTGGATGGGCTTTAAGGTCTCTTCCAACCTGAACCATTCCATGATTCTATGACGTGGCTACCCTTTTTCAAACAGAAGGCTGAAGTACTGGGGCCCAGCACACAGCGCTTTGTTTTGGTCTGAGTGACCGGGCAGATGTCCAGGCAGAGCATTTCTCAAAGATCCTTGAGTTGCTCTGAATTCTGTGTTTCAGGCGCAGGGCTGGAGTGCTGGCAGGGGGCCAGCTTCAACTCTCAGCCAAGGTGGCTCTGAGAGCGTGGCGTAACGTGAGTAATTTGAGTCGTAACCACACGAAACCCTCAGTTTGTTTTTATGTGAAAACTGAGGATTAGTTTTTTTGTTTTGTTTTGTTTTGTTTTTTAAATGAGCAATACCTGTGGTTTCAAAACTGATTGAACAGGAAGAGAGGGAAGAACTTCTGAAAAAGTAACCATTGGTAAACTGCTCTGAATGCTGTCTGGCTTTTTCAGCTAAAAGGTGAAGTTCTCTAGGAAAAAGTCTGGCTTTCCTCCCATGCTTGCTGTGGAAAGGGTGTGTTGTTCTCCTTGCAGGCATCCACGTAAGCAGCGTAACATCTTTCAGAAGCTAAATGGGAAGTGGGAATGGGCTCTTTCACTGGGAGAGGGCTTGTTGGGAATGGAGGAGTTGGTGGGGTTCAGTACGTAGAGCTCTGTTGTTCCGTTTTCTGTGCTTGCACATCCTGTCCCCCTGAGCAGAGTTGCAGCTCTGGACTGTTTGAAATGTAGTGTCCATGCACCCTGACTGTGTCTAGGTTTGCATCTGTCTAGTTTTTGATACTATCGGTTCTTTCTCTGCCTTATGAGTTCTCACAGGCTCTTGTGCTGCTGTGTTAGTGCTGACAACGCCACCATCAACATTACTCTATTTAATTTTGTACTGATATGGACCCAAAATGAAATTTTAATTGCTAGTCCCCAAGGGCGCATTCTATCTCATGCTTTGGCTTAGAGGCTTTTCCTTTCTCCCTCTCTGTACGTAAAGCCACTTTGTGCCCTCTCCAGCTTGGCTTATTCGCAACCAGTGGTTGAGGCTTGCACGTTCTTTCCAGGACTAGTTAAGTTTATTTTACCATCTCTTTCAACAAAAATAAGATACTGAGCCAAGCATCTAGATGTAAAGTAGGTTCTGATGGTAAAGCCCTCGCAAGCTTTTTGGTTTTCCTTGTGTTTAAATGAAAATTCATTGTTCAACTGTGAAGAGGGTGTTGATCAATAATTAAGAGTATAGGACTTTATGTCCACTCTGGGCTTCCTGTCCGCTCTGATCAGACAAAATTCTGAGCTTTGCCAAACCCTGAATATATAATTTATTATAAAATATTACAGCAGCTTTGGAGAGAAGCAATCAACCTGTGGGTATTGGTGTTGAAGTTCTGAGTCTTCGACACCTTGTGTGAGTGCTTGATTTCTAGGAGGATGAGACTCTGCAAAACTCAGAGGCGGGTAACGTGGGTTTTGCTGTGTTAACCACTGGCAGAAGAAGACTGCCTCATGTCTGTCCTGTGTCCCTCTTTTGGCCACGGACTGGAAGCTTTATTTCAGAGCTGAAGTACCCACGAGGCAGCGTGTTTCATGGAAGAGTTGTGTCCTGGGACAGCCTCTCTGCTTCAGCGTGGGCTGTGGGCTTCGGCCAGCGTCATGGACCAGAAGTGCTGAAGGAATCAGTAACTACAGAGGTTTGGGAATGTGTCTGAAGCAGCAGCAATATCGTGGAGAGTAGTGAGACCAGTGAGCATTTTGGATAAGGGCCTGAGAGGGAGGTGGATGATAGGGACCAAGGGGAGACAGCTCAGTCCCCAGCACAGTGGAGCTGACCTTGATCCTTGGTGTGGTTCATCCCATGGTGGTGGTGCTTGGACTGCTTGCTCTGCAGCCCTGAATAGTGCTAAACTGCATACACATCTCTGCAGAACCCCCAGATAGGAAATCCTCCATTTGATGATGGTCTTCCCACATGAAAGTCAGCGTTAATGGAAATGTCAGCTAGTTCTTACTTCATTTAGTGCCTGCTCTGACACTGTTGTAATGCTTATCTCGCAATACTGCATCAAGTAATACTTAGCATTTATCCTGCATGTCTACTAAGTTGTTGGTCAAGCTTTTTAATCTCCTCAAAGGATGAAATCAGGTTCGACTCTACCTATTTCTATCAAATCGTCGTGGCTGCTGTTAATTATATTTTTATCTTTTAATTCTTTAACAGACAAACAAAAAGTTCCAGCATTTCTGTTGTTTTACCCAGAAGTGATGACAGACCAAGTGGCCTCAGCTCCCTTGGTCATCCTGCTTTGCCTTTTTCACCATAACATGGGATCAGCTATTTGTTCTCAAAGGTGGTCAGTCTCTTCTGCTCTGTACATGTGACTGTGAAGGCTGTGTGATTGACTTGTGGGCATGACTGAAAGGCACACTTAGCAAAAGTCACTAATCTCTAAATTTGTGCATGTGTCTGTGGCCACCTCACATCAGCACTGCCTGTAGGACTTGACTAAACGTACACGGTGAGCTTCAAGTGCAGGTGGAAACAGAAGAGCTTTTGAACCACCTGAACCACCCCTGAACCACTTCCTTGTCTGCCGTGTCCCTTGCAAAGAAAGAAGGAATGCAAAATGTGTGACTTTGTCCTGTTACTCACTTGAAGTTACATCCCACCGTTCCTGCACCTTAAGGTGGAACATGAGATGTCTCTGCCTCTTGAAGCATGCACCAAAACAGTCCTTGCCTGTTCCTTGGTCCAGGTACCCACTGTTGTAGCTGCTTATGCGGTCCTTCCTCGCCTGAGCTTCTTGCTGTGTGGCAGAGGATTTTCTTAACCTCCAGCTCCAGGCTGGTTGCAACGGGAAGGTGTGTACACAGCCTTGCTGTGACTGTCACCATTTAGGCACGGTTACCTTGCCCCCTGCTCGAGTGATGCTGTTCCAGGCAGACAGGACTCTGGCTCTGCTTCTTCCCAGCAGATGCATCCTCCACAAACCTTCTCTTCAGGCACTGTAGCCGGTAATGGCCCCTCAGCGGTTTCCTAGGGCAACAGATCTATTCTAGTCTAGGTTTAACCCCTTTTCTCCTTGAAAGGATGGAAGCACCTTCTGAGTGCTGGCAGGGAGGTGCAGAGGTAGAGCTGGGAGCAGGAGGGTGACCTACAAACCCATATGCTTTGTGTGACTTCACTGAGAAGACAGAACAGCCAATGGTTTTAGCGATGACATGTTGCTTTTGTGTGATCTGCCCTTGGGGCTGTGTTGTTGATCTGTAGCTCATGCGTGTGCTGGGCATCTCTATTTTAACACCTGCCTTTATATGCAGGGAGTATAGGTCTCTGAAGTAGCCTTCATGTGTGCCTGCCTGGAAGGGTGCTGGTTCTCCCTGACCTCACTTCTTCTGGAAGGGTCTCGTAGCCTGGATCCTTCTCTGCTGACCTCAGACCAACGGAGAGCAATGCAGCAAGAGATAATTTGCAGAAGCTTGTGCTGCTGTTTTCTTGGACACACACGCCACTTGTGAGCGGATTGTTGCCATCTGTGTTCTTGGGTCAGTCCAGCCCAAAATGTTGATGCTCCCCTCGTGTTTTCTAGACGAACCTGCCCTGCTGGTTAGAGTGTTTCTTGTTTACAGCCTTCAAGTGCCAAGATTTTATTCTTTAAATGCAACCAGCTTGTGTGAAAATACGATCTGGCTCTATGCTGTATGTTGTATCCAGGCTGCTGGAGGTGTTCAGACTCTCAGTTCTTGGGATTTGTCTTTTTTTATCCTGGCATGTTGGGTGTGTTCTAGCTTGATTTGCAGTTCTGACCTAGGTGAACCTCTGGCCAAAGTCTTGTTTGGAGCTCTCCAGGTCCTTCAGACAGGAATGCAAGTGTACACTACAGTGATTCACTAGGGTTATGTCGGTACAAGTAAGTGTGTTTAGGTATTAGATTATACTGCACTTAAATTTTATTATGCACCTTCTGTATAATTTAATACAGCTGAAGCCGAATGTTTCATTCTTGTTCAGTGTGGTGTCAAGTAAAATTCTTGCTGGATCCCTCTTAATTGAGCAGCAGTGAATTTGATAAAGAAGGATTCCCCTGACAATTTTTAGGTTGAGTTATGGAGGTATGCCTGGCCCGTTTCTGAGTGTTTTGAACAGTGCGGTGTGTTCATCGAGGCTGTTTAATGAGGGGAGAGGCCGACTGCTACTGTGAAATTGGAGATGGTGCCAAGCTTTTCCTGAATAGTTTAGCTGCTTGGCTTTGACCCAGGCATCGTGGCAATTAAGGTAATACTGATTGACAAGTGAGGCTGGAGCTGGGCGGCAAATCAAGCGGTGTTGTACGCTTCTCCAAGGCAGCCTGCTGTGTTCACCACTCCTACACGGCCCGTGAGCTAACGGTGGTACCTACAGCTGTAGGATTACAGCAGGGTTTGAATTTACGTGTGAGGATCTGCTTCTGCACTGCCAGAGAACGACACCCTTTCTGTCTGTCACTTTGCTCTTCAAGGGAGGGGAGATCTTCTCATGGAGGGTTGCGTTGGCCGCTTGTTCCAGGATCTGCTGATCTCCCTGGCCACCCCTGGAGTTCTGTAACTCACTGCTAGTCTGTGGCCATAGCTCACTGCCCTGGAACTTGCTTCGTTCCACCTTCTTCACCAGATTTGTTACCTGCCTTTTCCAGCAGCAGGGAGAAGGAGTAATACTGGGTGGTGGTGATCACACGGTGGGATCCAGCTGTACAGTAGCCTGTAGCCAAGTCATGACTCAGCTTTGTGTTAGTTGAAATAGCTTCTACGCTCGTTCTCATATTGGTTATCACCTGTCTGTTATGCAGTTGAATGTGTTGGGTTTTGTTCATACAATAATTGTGTGCAGGCTTCAGTCATTAGCAGCATCACAGGCTGAGTTGATTTGTACATTTAAAGGTATTTGAAGTTCCTATATTGGGATACTTTCTGATCTGAATATCATCTTCCGTGTGATACTAGAGGTACCTTTTGTTGAGCTTCAGGAGTTCTTTGTGTTACAGAACCCGTTTTTTTTGGCCTGTCACACACCGCTTCATTTGCAGAGTTAAAACAATTAGGCCTTAGACTTCTCAAGCCCATGCAGCATTTCTTTAGCCCAAATACTGAGCCTAATGGGGAGATCTAAAAGGAAGGAGGATGTTTCTTCTCCTAAAGGTTTGACATTCAAGAGTTCACTTTCTCATTCTGTGTCCTGGCACTGTGAGGCTGGGTGAGATCCCTCAACACCGTCGTTAACATAATTCACTTCAATAACTTCAGTCAAGTCTTGGAAGAAGCTTCCTCAGAAGAAAGAATGGAAATATCTGGGAAGCCCCAGCTGGAAGCCCTTGGTGCCTTGACCACCCAGAACACCTGCATTGGAATACTCTTGTCTGATTTCCAGAGTGATCTTGATAATATCTCATAAATACATGTTCTAATTCTCCAGCATTGTCTTTCAGGTATAAAGATGACGTTGACAGTCCTACTGAGGAGAATGGGAAGCAGAAAGTCCTGTACAGCCTGGAGTTCACATTTGATGCAGACGCCCGTGTTGCCATCACGATCTACTGCCAGGCAACGGAGGAGTTTGTTGGTGGCATGGCAGTGTAAGTCATGGGCTAGTGGGCTTGTGGAGGGGCACAGCAGCTCTCTGGTGATGAGCCTGCCAAACATCCCTCATTAATCACCCCCAAGGATGATGGAGAGGGAAATCTGTTCTTTTTCTGTTTTGTTGTACGTATTCTGATAGCTTTAAATACTACTTTCACTTCCTTCCCCCACATAGCCAATATCCTCTCTTGTTCTGTTTTTGGTTTGGTTTTGGTGTGCGGGGAAACCATTCTGTGTGCAGCAAAGGAGAGGAGCTCACAGCTTTGTGTTTTGTCAGCGAGATGTTCTATGAAATTTAAAAAAAAACAACCACCCTTCCCTTCAAATACTACCTGTTTTATTCCAGATCACCCAACTCACAGGATTTCTGTGTTCCCCGTGATGGGAGCATCTGGGCCACCAAAATAAAGTTCAGTCTGACATTTACATAGCGAGTCTGTGAAACTGAGGACCAGCCAAAGCCCCTTTTGGGATGAATGACCACCTCAACATAGGCTGGTGTGAGCTGGCTATCAGGAGGATTTACTGCCTGAAACCCTGTCTGTGTGTTTTCTGCCAGGTACATGTATTAGCCTTTGGCTACATGTAGAAAGGATGGTCAAAACATCATCTGTGGACTCTTTCTCATGTCCTGGTAGTTCGTCCCTACAGATTTTGAAACCTTTTTGTCTAAATTGACACGTTTAAACTATTCCAATCGACACTGTATTCCATAAAACTATGAAAAATTCCCTCTCTAATATATATTAAGAGCGAAGGTGGCTGAAACGTGCTGTCCCTGGTGTGAATTGGGCACACGTGAGCTGCTGGCACGTTATGGCAGGGCTTCCGATGGCCATGGGACAAAGAATTTGTGTTGTTCTGTGGGCAGAGGAAGACTCAGGCTGCAGAAGCTCTTGGCTTCCTCTCGTAGAGGCTTTTGGCTGCTCAGCGGCTCTGTGCACGTCGTGCTGACGCCTTCTGCAGTGGTGCTCTGGATTTGGGGGTGAGCTTACGTTGTATCCAAGGGATCTGCAGAGGTTTCAGCAGGGAGAAATATGCCTGACAAACCATAAAATGCCTTATGTGTTTTATGCAACGTATAAACATCCCACTAATGATCCATGAACAGTGTATTTTTAGAAATGGGACACGCTCAACGCTCACATCCAGATGTACATTCCTCCAAGCTGGAGGATATCCCAATCCAGAATTTTTGTTTAGGCCCCTTCTCTTCTTCTGTTTGAAACCAATGGCTGCCTTTATTTTGGGGAGGTAATAAATTAGCTCCTTTTAAGTGCTTGAAAAATATCTCTTGACAAACCCTGAAAAGACTTTCTCTTTAGATGCAGTTTTTCCTGAGTGGAGCTGAATGCAGCAGGATGCCTTAGAAACCCTGATAAAGTTTCCGTGTTCTGTCTCTTAGGTCCTTAGGTTTCCTGTGAATTTAGTGCTAGTGAAGGTGTTGGAATGGCAGCCTTGGAGATTGAAGTCCTCTTTTCCTAATACAGGTACAACGTGGAGAGGTGGCCCGTGTCCCTTGTGCTGCCCTGCAGTGTTCCTTGGGTTTTTACCTAAGAAGGAAACCATCCGTGGGCTAATGGGGAGAACCGAGGGCCTCTATGGCCAGGGTGGATGTATTTATATTGCCAGGCTTCAGCCATGGCTGAAGTGTTGCTTTAAATCTTGATTTTAATCTTATTTTTCTGTATATGTATTTTTTCCAACTCCTAGTTTTGCATTTTGTTATGTCAAAATGCCAAAAAAAAAAGTTATTTTATAAAAAAAGATACTTTTTTTTTTTTTAAAACCTGTGTCTTGAGCCAAGCCATGTTGGGATGGAAGTGCAACTGAATCACCCGAGCCCAGCGGTGTAGCATTCTTGTCGGTTAAACTGCTCGATGTTGGACTCTTCAGAAACTGTCTTGTCAAGTTGTGCCTTGAATAATAATCGCTTAATGGCAGTATTACAGTTACCGAATATAACTGTTTCTGGACAGAGTGTGGTTTCGGTCTTCTGTAACTAGTAGCTCTCCTCTCAGAACTCTGTTGCTTGATTGGAGGAGGAAAACACAGTTTTTGGTTCACTGAAGAACACGTTTTACTGAAATTTAGTGCCATGCACTAAGCCAGTGACTAACAGTGACTGCTGTTGTCTGTTTTTTAAAGCTTATGCAACAAACGCGAACTACCTAATTGCTTTTTAAATTTAATTTGAACAATTCCTAGGTAGAGTTTCTGTAAGTTAACACAACTGTTAACTTCAAAGAATTTTTTTTTTTTTAAATATGTATTTTTTTAATCCACCCTGTCCATGGTTCACTGAGAGACGGATCTCTGTTCAGGTGGCAGAGGAGAAGCCTTTGTTCATGAACCCTACCTGCTTCTGCACGAAACCAGGATCATTAGTCAGCAGTCATTACCTCGCTAATGAAACGTAGCTGACGATAGTGTGTTGCCCTGCTAGGGTGGCAGCAGTCCCCAGTGCACTAAACCTTTACGTCAAAAGGCAAAGCACCTGGATTCTGCTCGTATCCACTGCTGGCCTTTAATTTAATAAATCATACTTTTAATTTCCCCATAGTATAGGAGTGATGAACTGTCCGTCTCTGCTCTGGGCTTCTCGGACGATAAATAAGTGTGGGGGGCTGGACCAGAAGCCCGGGACCCTTTTGGAAAGTGTGATCCTGATTTCATGCAGATGTGTAGGTAATAAGGGCTGGGGGAAGTGAGATACAAATATAGACTTTATAAGCTGCTTTAATTCAACCCAGGCTGTTTTTCCATGCGGAAGTGGCTCGTGAAGCACGTCTTGGGGCTAGTGCAGCTGCCCGAAGTAGGCATCTCTGCTTCTCTGGATTTGCTGGCTGCTAGTAAAAACCTTTTGAAGCTCTGATTTCAGCTTTGCAAAGCAATTCTGAAAGGGCAGTGCTATAATTACTTTGATTTATTCTTTTCAAATTCTAGTGGAAAAAAAAAATATATCTGGGCTGCATTCTTAGAGCTCTTAAGTGGAGGCAGTGCATTTTTAGTGCACTAATAGGAATGCAGCTTTCCCCTGCCTGGGCTGGTAGTTTTTCCTTTTTCTCAATTTCTTTTGGTGCTAACAGCTACAGTCAAGGAACAAGCACGTGCAAAAGCTGCACTGTGTATAAATTCAAAACTTCTTCTATTGCTGTGTCCCAGCACTTGATTGGAAAGAAGATGCTTTTTAAAACAAACCACTTTTTTTTTTTTTCCACTCTCCTAAATTGATGCTAAATCCTAAAATGGGAGAAACTTTCTGGACCTGTATCAAAAGCAGAAACTTTCTCCTAGTCCCTGGCCTGCAGCATGGCTCCTTAGAAGCGCTAAACAAGTTATTCTTGCTTCTCTGCCGAAACAACCACCGATCCTGATAGTATCAGCGCTCCTGCTCCTGCGAAACTCCTGCTGGGAACTCATCAGTCTGGGGTGAGAGGAGGGAGGGCAGGGAAGGTGGCTCTCCCCGAGCACAGGCACTGCTTATTGTAGAGCCTCTGCTCATCTGAGAGCCACGAGGCTCTGTGTGCCATGGTCCTGCCTTCAGGATTAGCTGGTTTCCATGGCCAAAGGAAAAACCTTTCTCACTGCAAGCCAGGAAGCTTCCTCCTGGAGTTGTTCGGGCTCCGTTTAAAAGTCGGTGGCTTTATCAGTGAGTGCTGCCTGTCCTAACCTGTCTCGAAGGAGCGTTCAGCAGACTTTCCCAGGTAGTCGTGCTGGGAGATATGCTCAGCTATACCCTTTCCCAGCCAAGATCTTGGGAACACGTAGCTCCCAACTGCTGCTTGCCTCTGTTTCTGAACTGTTGAACTCTGAGTCTCGTGGGGAACTCTGTCGTCACCGCTGTGGGACTGCAGTTGACCAGTGAAGTCTGGAGAAGGCGAATGTGTGGCTGGTGGTGATTGTAGAGGTGTCTTCACCTCTGCAGCCCCATGCCTGGGGGAAGGTACCCAGCATTTTCTAGTGCTACAGCAGATATCTGTAGAAGCCTCTTGGATGAAATGGGAATAAGTTTAAATCTAGAGGGGACTGCTGCTCTCACCTTCTGAATATCTTCTGCTTGATTATTCTGTGGTCAGTCTAAAGACTCTTTAGAGGCTTTACCCCAAGGGTAACAGGGGTAATCAGGACTGCCTATGTCCAGAGTCTCTTTCACAGTGCGGAATTAGTGGTGGCTTGCCTCTGAACAGCTCAGGACCCTCAGTATCCTCAGTTTTATTTATTTTTCTGGCTGTGTCCATTTTCTTTGGTTTTGGAAATGGGCAAACTGTGCCGCCATGCTTCTGTTTCCTGTGGCAGCCCCCACAGTGAGCTTCAGCACAGCGTCTTCCCCGAGGATCCGCTCTCATCCTTGGTTGGCAGTGGGTGTGCCTTGGGGAGCTGGTCTGTGATCTGGCTGGCTTGGAAAGAGTGATTTTTTTCCCAGTTTGTCCACTCCTTTGGCTTCAGTTTCCCAGCAGTTGGGTAGAAAGCAGGGAAGACCCTGCTTGGGGAAGCCATCGTAACAGCTTGACTGCTCACCTGTGAGGACAAACCTTGTCTTGCTGAGTGTCACTCAGGCCTGCCAGCTTCAAAAATGTCCTACAAACAGAAAATTGCTGCTGGAATCTGTGATGCTAACTGAATTTTCAGACTGGCCAGCCCAAGAGGCAGCTCCGTGCCTGCGGTGGAGGCGATCGCCACAGGCAGCAAGGAAGGGTTTGGCCATCTTGGCCAAAAGGCGAAGGGTAACCAGGATCTAAATGGTGTGAGAATCTCTGCCTTAGTGTACAGGAGGCACAAGCATTCAAGTGTGCGAGCTGTACATCGACTACTCACTAGTGATTGCCCGTAAGCACGTAATTTTCTCCCAGATAAAGGAAAGGATGCTCTGCATTGAGTTTCATACCCTTAGACGTCCTTGTTTTAGGAGACAGGGATGTGTTTCAGAGCAGGCTGCAGAGATGTTTGTAGCCTCTTTTTGTGCATGCTCTACGAATGCATCCTTTCTTTCTCTGGCAAAAGCCTTGATGTGCACACCACGAGCCCTGTTCCTGGGAGGGCCCCTGGGACTTTTCCAGCTGTAGGTGTCCTGCTGACGAGCAGGAAGGATTGTGTAGTTAAAACATGACGGCAGCGGTTGTTTCCTCAGGGGAAGAAGTCAAACCAGCCCTGTAGCTGGAAGCACTTAAAACAGCCAGCTCTAAAGACGTGAGCAATCCAGGCAGATCAGGAGCTGATGATAAATTTGACATGAGAGGGTTGAGTTTTGCAGCCCATTGTAATGAAAAAGATCTTCCTCTTTGGACAGAAAGGGTTCTCTCCCGTATCCTAGTAATGTTGCCAAGCTCTGTTTTCTCATTATAAAGAGAAAACGCAATGAAAATAGGTCAGTCCAGCTCTGCAATCCTTGCCCTTTTTCAGGGCTGTGCTGTTTGTGTTGCTGATGCACAAATGAGTGTACTGGATTATTTATTATTTAAAAAAAAATCAAATCTCATTTCCTTGTTTGTTTTGCAATGCCTGCTACACTCCTCGCAGACATCCTACCGCAGTCTTTTAAGCTGCCGGTGGACTTGACACTGCAGTGATTATATATTCTGTCTGCATGTGGAAGTTTGAATAGTTGGTTCACAAAAAGAAATCCAAGTGAAAGGGGTAGCTGAGCGCATGGCTGTTTCCACTAAAGCCTGCCTAGGAGAGACAGGGGCGCTCAGATATTCCTTTGGTTATTTAATAGCCTCTGTCTGTTCAGGGCCTTTGAAAGGTGCTCTTGCTGCTTTTGGCTGTGGACTGTGGTGATTAATATGATTTCTTTGTGCAGAGAGATTTCTTCTGTGTGAAGAAATCAGAGGCGAGTGGTGGTTTTGTTTTTTTTTTTTTTGCTGGGTGCAAGCCTTTACAGCGGAAGCCTGCTTTGATCCAGGCAGACACCAGTCCCCAAGGGAACGCTGTAGTGCGCAAAGTTGACAGGCTGGAGAGCTAAATTCTATAGATTTCGCCACGCAGACAAACCCTCTGTCTTTAATAAGAGTTGTGGCCTTTGTGCCTCTCTGTGTAGCTGTTGTGTAAGCCCGGTTGGAGTATGGGAGGCTTTGAAAGCCTGGTTGGAGCCAGGAGCGTGGTGCTCTCACCACGCAGTAAGTTCAGATGGCAGAGCTCTGCAGGTGCTGGAGCGGGATATGGGCAGCAGGGTGAGGTGTTTGTTTCTTCCTGGCCTGGAGTGGAAGCTCAGTCCTGGGAGGAAGCAGGAGGGGAGGAGAAGACTGGCAGGGACTGTAACTTAGCACCTGGTTAACCTTCAAACTCTACGTGGGAGCCTCTCTGAGCTGAATCTTGCCTATCTCTGACTGAGACCCAGAGCTATGGCCACCCATTTTGGTAGTTTCTTTCATCAATAAAAATCACTTTGAGTTGAGACACTTGTTCAGCTTCCCTCTTCCCCAAAAGCTGACCTGTGAGATCCTGGCCCGAAACAAAGGGGGTGAGAGAGAGGAGCTAGCGTCCTTTCTCCACATCACCTCTTGGTCCCTTTGAACACCAGCAGAACACGACCGGCTCCCTCCTCGTCACCTGTGAGAGGACAAGGAGCCTGCCAAGCAGTCACAGCCTGCAGCAGTGGAAGAATTGGTTCCTGGAACACTCTGAAGCCCTTGTGTAACTCTGCCTTGTCCTCAGTTCATTGCGAATTGCCACGCAACATGGATAGCTGTTACTAAAGAAAGAAGACTCTTGTTTTGTCCACAGGCTCTTCAAAGCACAGACTGTCTCTCAGCCGTTACTAGCCGAAAACGGTACCTTGGGGCAACATTGCTACGTGCATCCTGCTTTTCTCTGAGGGACGGGGTCTGAAGAGTCCTCTGCATAACTCTGAGACAAGGTGGTGAGAGTCCTGGCTTGGTGCTTGTCGGTGAGGGGTCCCAGAGTGTTTGTGGGAACAGGGACCATCTTTTGGCTGCCCAAGGCAGCCCCAGTGCCAGGAAGAGCTGTGTGTGAGGAACACAGCGGTGAAGAATTCTGGGCGAGTTGGGACTGGTGCCCTGCTGAGAACTTCCCCAGGTGCTAATCAGGGATGTGAAAGAGGGGGAAACACCCCCACGATTCGTGTTTTATCTCCGGTGAGCATGTAGCAACAGAAGTTTAACTCTGCTTAGCCAAAGGTTCCCCAACGGCTCCCACTGCTGGTTTGGGAGCTACTGAAGGTCTACAGGTGCGCCCGGTAGCAAGTCTGGACTGTGTACAGGGAGAAGCCTACGTGAGCCACAGGCTGAGTTTCTCCATGCATCAGCTGATGGTGGAGGAGTGAAATGGGGGAAGAGGAAACAAATTTTAGTTTGTTTCCTATTCTCTCAAAATCACTGTAATGTAGTCAGAGGGCTTCTCATCTGCCGGTTCTGCCATACACAGCTGGTTTTTTGGGGGTGGAAGGGTTTGGCATGGGGGAGGAAGGAGTGTAAGCTTCGCTTTGTGGGAGTAAAGGTGTGTCAAAGAGCTTTCAGGAGGACACGGACTGCATGAATCCAGCTAGGAGCTGCTGCTGCAGTCAGCAGTGTGGTTCCTGGCATTGCTGGTGATTCTGAAGCTGTCAGAGGTACCTGAGCAACAAAACAGGTTTAAAAAAGTGCAGCCTGGGATTTCTGTTTGGTTCTGACCTAAAAGGATAGACCCCACTTCTCCGTCATCCTGACCCGCCAGTGATCACAAGGTGGGTGGTTTTGTTAGACCTCCTGTCTGGATGGAGACCTGGCCAGGTGTCATCTGAGAAACAGCAGGCCAGACATTCAAATTTCAGCCTTTGTGCAGGGAGAGGCACTGTGTTGATTTTCTGTTATCCTTTATTCTTAATACATGCTCTCTTTTTCTGTAACACATCTCCACAGCTCCACAGAGCTTCTCCACGGTCGCTTGCTGTAAGCCCACAGCAGCATAGGCAGGGAATAGAGGATTTATGAATACAGCAGATGCCAACCAAAAGGGCTGGGGATATGTAGGGACTAGTTAGACACTAATATGCAGGATATTTGCTTTGTAACAACTTGCCACGCTGTCCTCCCATGCAGCACGAGGAGTGTGTACTTGTGCGGTGGATCCTGTGCATCACCTTAGAGAGGTGATCGATCTCCGTGACAATCTGGGGCCACCAATGCTTCCAGGGAATTCACCAGGCTGGTGCTCAGCAGCCTCGGTGCTGGCTGCTGACTGGAGGTCTCCAGCATTGTCTGGGTGTTCAGACCCAAATCTGACCCGCATTTTGGTATTGGGGGCTGCACAGTCACACACTCTGAGGCATAAAGTTCACTTGGGGAAGCCTCCTTGGTATTTTTGTCATACTCTTCAGCTCCGAAAATCCATGTACTTGGTTTATTTCTTTTCTCAGGGGCGGTGAGAGCAGCAAGTCTATGCGAGTATTGTTCTACCCTGTCCTCCTTGGAACAGCATTACTTGTTTTCCTGTTGTAGACTGGTTTGGGCTTCTGGTGCTGTAAGTGCAGGTTCTCCAGCCTTCCTGGCACTCACCATCAGCATGTTTACACCCCTGTCCCAGCACAGCTATGGTGCATGTCGTCCAGGCAGTCTCTGACCTCCACTCTCTCCTCTGCACTTCATTTGTCATAGGTTCCTGACTTGCTGTCACCTTGGATAAGTCACTCTTCCATCCCCTGCTTTCCCAGCTGTAGAGGGAGAATTGTGCCTCTCTGCCAGCGCTGGGAAGCTTTGAGAGCACCACAAAAGGAGCTAGATACAGGCTTGCTCTATTCATTGTGCTTGACAACTCAGTAAATAAAACTTCACTCAATTGCTCGCTCTGTAATTCACACATAAAAGACCTGTCATTCTGATCTCTCCCACACCGTGCTTTAAATGCAAAGGATGGAGTGAGACCTTCTAGTAAAGCAGCCCGATTTCGGCGCGGTACAGAATGGTCTTTGAGGATAAGGTATTGTCATAAATAACATAATGCACCTGCCTTGGCAGGAAGAGCAGAGTGCATGTAGTGAACTTGGCCTTTGTCTTGGCCTTTCAGAATTTAACCTGGATCTTGTGACACTTAATAAGCTTTCTGGATGCTCAGAAGGTGCAGGAAGTACACTTGCTTTCCAGAGAAAGGCAACAGTTCATACCAGTGAGGAGCCTGGTTTTTTCTCTTTGGGTTTGACAGGAATTAATTAATATTCATCATCTTCTGGTATCCATGTTCTTATACCTTCAGCTGCAAATTGCATCCTAATCATGGAGCTTGAAGGCTGTGTGTTATGGAGCTGGCTGGCCTGAGCCCTGGAGGGCTCTTGCAGTCCGGCCACAGGTAATTGCCAGAGCTATAGCTCTTGAATTTAAAATTTCCACAGCATTGCTTAAAACTGAATTTTAAGTTTCAGGCCTGTCCTCTGTAATTGCCATCCTCCAACCCAATCTTCACATCTCTGGTGTGATGCTCAGTTCTGCAGTTCTTGGTTGACTCTGCACCTTGGGCTTTTCCCAGGGTTTTTGCTTCACCCCCCCTGGAAGCGAGCTGTGCAGCACTCTCTGCTCCCTGCTTACAAAAAGCAGAAGGCTTTGCCTTGGATGTAGAAAAGCTTTGTATTGCTATCCCCTTCTGGTGTGCTGTGTCCCTCTGCAAAGTGTAGTTAGATTGAAGGAACTTTGAGTTTTCCAACCTCTGCTTACGTACCTGGTGGTTTGTAAGCCGTGCCTGCATTTCAGAACAGCTGAATGTCCTCAGAAGTTCTCTTTTCTTCGCCTCTGTGCATGCTCTGTTAACTGCTCAGCTTGACAGGGCTCCGTACTGAATCAACCCCATCAAATGCCTTGATCTCCTCTGGTGTTGTCTCCTTTGTAGGGCTGGCAGTAGTGCTGCCTGTGTCATTATTTGGGAAATGGAATTGGCAAAATCTGATGAGCTGGTTGTCAGGGCATCCTGTGTGATATCCCAAGTTGAATTAAGGAACAACTCAGCCTAGAGTTCCTGGTGCTGATGTGATGCATGTCCCTGGAGCCTGTCCCCGGGCTGTCTGGTGGATCAAGAGCAGTGGCAATCAAGTTTGAACAGTCAACGAGGCTTCGAGCTTATAGCTGTTCAGTGTGCGGTGACCGGAGGCCAGTGTTCTCACAGTCTCACCGTGTGAAGCTCTGCTTAGGAAGCAGTGGTTAGTGTGCAGAAGAGAGAACATCCCATTACTGTGACCGGCTGTTAAAGTCTTTCCTGTGGAGCTGGAGCTGGACCTGTCTCGTCACTCTGCCGGGGGAGGTTGTTGTCTCTGCAGTGTCAGCCTCTTGGGCAAGGGATCTCTCACTTTCCCTCCGGTTTGTCAACATGCCCTGAACACATGGTTGGTGGCTTGACAAGAAAGGCTTCGGTGATAAAACCAGCTTCAGACGTTCCCACCTTGCTTTGCGTTTCGCTGCCTTCTCTCCTCTGCCAGAAACTGGGATAGCGAGAGGCTGCGCACATCCAGCTCGGAAATCGTCCTCCAGAAAGGGGTGAAAGCTGCTTGATGCTGTTTTGCCACCGAAGCCCGCTGTGAATCACACCGTCCGTAGTGTTGATCAGTGGGCAGTGAAAGGTCTCTCTCGGGGCAGACGGTGCTGGGTGGGCTCTGGGTGCAGAAGAGGGTGGATGGTAGCTGTGATCCCATTCCAGAGATGTCCATCCCAGCCCTTGGCAGTACTGGCGTTTCAATGCCAGGCCTCAAGACACTGGAAGAATTGGGACTCTTGTCCAGGTGGCCGGTGTGGAGGACTGGTTGGTGTCTCTCTGGTGGTGTTGGTAGCCCTGCAACACCTCTGGGGAACCACATGAGGAACAGAGGAGTGAATTGGAATGGGTGATGACAAGCCAGGCAGTGTTTCTTACTGCAGAGCTGTCCCATGGAGGCACAGGAGAGCTTTTGGCACCGTGTTGGGTTGTGTGTTGCCACTGTTAGATTATTGCTCGTTCTTCTTGGGTTTCCTGCAGAAAATAAGACTCTGTGCTGGGCTGAAAGCCAGCTTTGCCTAGGCCTTGGATTTAGTGAGCCAGCCTTTGCCAGGCTGCTGCACCCCACGGTACTCCTCTGACGCCCCGTGTTTCCAGGCAGGTCAGTATGGACCCAATCAGACCTTGCCTGTCTGCGCTGCTTTCCCTTCCCTGTGCTCACCTTCTTGCTTCGACCTTCCCTTTTTTTTTGTATCCCCACTGAATGGCTGCCAGCCCCTGCCAGCTCTGCCTTTTAGAGCTGCCACTTGTGATTCCTGAAAGGCGGACAGGGAGAGTTTACATACGGCAATCATTTGTTACAGCAAGTTTTCTTTTTCTCCCCTTTTTCTTCAGATACAGCACAAAGAATCCCTCTCTCCAGTCGGAGACGGTTCATTACAAGAGAGGGGTAAGCCAGCAATTCTCCCTGCCTTCCTTCAAGATTGATTTCTCAGACTGGAAGGACGATGAGGTAAGTCTCTTCTCAGTGTCCCCTTCTTTCCACAACCCTGTTGTCCCAGAAGCACTGGGCTCCATTTAGTGCTGTGAAGTTCTGGCTGAAAGACACCCTCTCCCAGCTGCCGTGGCATGCTTTGTGGGGCCCTGGAAGGAGCAGGTATGAACGCTGTATGGGAACTTGGCAGGTAGATCAGGCAAAGAGGGAAGAAACCCAAAAAAGCTCCTTTTGATATTGCTGATCAGCTGGCATCCCAACATCTGGTGTAGGAGGGAGACTGCAGAGATTGGCACTGGATCTCTTCCTGGAGGAACCCGCCACTCCTCAGCCTTCCTCTCCCTGCCAGCCAAAGAGTTTGTGATAACAAACGTCTGTCTTCATCTCTCTGTTCTGATGGGCTTTTGTTCTTGTTTTTTTGGCTGATCTTCTACAGCAGTGGTCTCCAAAGTGGGGTGCATGCAAGACAATTCATTGGAGTGCAGGAGTAGCACATGTATACGTGTAAGGTTATAAATAATAAATATACATATATTGGGAGTATGTGCTCAAAATCTTTTATTGATGGGATGAATAGTCAAAATATCTTGGAGACCACTGCTCTAGAAGAGTCCTGTTCTCCTATTTAAGGGCCACATCGTGCATTCTTACCTGCAGCAGTACAGTGTTGGGGGGGATACTCTCCCTTTTGGGGCAGATTCACACTGATGCATTAATGCTGAATGAGGGAATGCCTTCCTCCTTTTAGTTTAACCCATAACTACAAACAGACGAGGGCTTGGTTTTAATTAAGCTCTGTGGCTATTACTACATAGCAAGATCTGTGGAGTGCTATTAATTTTGGTATCTTTGCAAAATTCCAACCCAGGCAGTAACTCTCTGTTCCTTGAGGCTCTGAACTTTGGCCCAAGGGCTTCCCCTGCTCTGTGCAGAGTTGCCATAAGAGATTTCTGATGCAGAGGAGTCCATCTGTAGCTACTGCTAATATATTTGTTCCCGTGACCTCTCTCCCAGGTCGACACCGATATAGTGTTCATTTCCTGACCCAAGCCTGGGTAAGAGTATTGTGTATGTGAACCCTGGTAGATAACTCTTACCTATTTAAAAGAAAAAAAAAAAGAAAAAAGATAATTCTACCTTTTTTTTAAAAAAAAAAAAGAAGAAAAAATAAAGGGAAAAAATAATCTTTCATGTGTTTTGAAAAGATTGAATAGCTATTGTCTTGAAGTTACAGTTATAACTATAATCAGTCCCGTGCCTTAACAAATGCCATGGCGGTTACCAAGAGCCTGCAGAGTCTGGTCTCCTGATGTCTTGGCTTCTCTGCCAATATATGATTTCACAAGTACAGCCTACAAAAGCCTGGAAGAACTGCTTTTCAATCCCTTCTGTCGTCTGAGAGAGCTGGAAAGCAGGAGCTCAGATCTCTTTCTTCTTAAAGAATTCAGAAGCTTAATTTTCACTTTTGTTCATGCCAGCAAGGTTCTAACTCAAGTGCTAAAGTCATGTCCCTTTGACAGCTTAAAGGGGGAGATGCTGCGGAAAAGTGAGCTTCTGGCTCCCTTTGCTTGATTCTGCTGCATCCTCTGTCTCCTCTTTTTTCATTGGTGTTGCTGGGAGCTCTGGTTGTGGAGAAAAAGTGGAACAAGAACGGCAATTCAGAAGAGTTGCTTCTCCAATTTCTTCTCTGTGCACATCATACCAGTCTGTGTCCATGCAAGTCCAGTAAAATGCATATGGCTACATCTTAACTGGCCACTGAAATGCAACCTTTTTGTCCGAGGCAGCTGGCGGAGTGTTATTGCTCCGTACAATTGCACGCTTCAGGTTTTCAGAGCTTTCCAGTTTTGTTGTCCAAAAAACCCAGATTTCCTTCATATTTTTGCTCAATGTAATACTCGCGTATGATGTAGTTCTTGGCCGGCCAACAGAAGGGGAAATAGTGTTATGTTGGGCTGTTATGTGGAAAGCTTTATAAAAGTTTACTTTGTCTTTGTAATATACTGGTTTGCTTGCAAGTTATAGCTTATGGCTTGTGTTGAGACAGTTGTTTTCGGGTCCGTAAAAATGAATGTGAAATGGACCCTTAAAGAGGCCTTTTGTTTCAGAACGCGACAGTTTATATCGCAAAGCGACCGCAATTCTGTGATGTGACTTTCCCTTCAAATGGACAAACAGTAACTGCTGTCGTACAGTAATAAATCAGAGCAGGAAGCAAAGCAAAACCATAAGCTTCTTTCAGCAATTTTAATCAATTGTCCTCGATGAAATTTCCCTCTGTGGCATGCCATAATGGTTCAAAAATGCAAGCTGGAAAGTAGCGGCTCAATGAGTCTCTGCTGTAACAAATACTGGGAGGTTAAATGAGATTTTTGTGTTCGTTCTGTTACTCTGCTGTTTTGGAAAAATAAAAGATTCCAGTAGTTTAAAGGAGGAATAAAATGTAAAACCATCACACAGAGGGTGAAAATCGATATCCCTCGGGTTTGAAGACTAGCTAGGACAAATCATAAGTTCTTCCAGCACACGCCTTCTGTTTGGAGTCAGGTATGACTGTGTGTGTGTGTGTGTGTGTACAAAGCTTTATTCTAGAAAGCCCTGCAGAAGCTGAGTGGCCCCAAAGTCATGACTTTGCACCAGGAGCATACAGCTATGGACAGAAGAGCAGCAGACTTCCAATTCCCCACACTTGCCTGGTGGCTGCCAGGGTGTATCGTGTCCCAGTGTAGAGTTACCGTTCATGTCAGGGTGAACATTTAGGTTGTAATTAATTTGAGGAAGGAACCATTTTCAACGATGTTAAAGCTCACTGTGAAGGTCACCTTCCTTCCACTCTGGGTGCTTTGGGGTTGCCATTTGTGCCAATGTCTGTGGATATCTTGATAGTTTATCTTTTGGCTGGAGGAAATCATGCTGCAAATGATCTTGGGGCTGCAGGAAAATGAGGGAAGCCCCAAAGCACTGCCTGGAAAGGTGCTGCCATGCTTCAGTTGGGTCTCAGTTTTCACTGGAAAACTGAAAACAGGCTACCTGGAGCACCATGGTGAAATGACATCTTTTTCTCTCTTGGCAAGAGATGAGGGAAAAAAACCCTGATCAGAAATTAACAAAAACCACCATAAATCCAGTCTCTGATCCTCTTCTGTCCCTGGCATAGGACAGTGTTTGTAAGATTCCATTTTTCTTGTGTTGTGACATGGAGCTTTTGAAGTGCTTTAATGAAGTGCAGGACAGAGGAAGACATTGGATCTGTTTTCCTTGTACTCAAGTGAGATCTTAAATTTTCACTCTCAACGATTAGAAGGTCAAGGGCCTGAATTTTGTAGCTTGCCAAGAGATGGAAATCAGTCTGGTGTTTCCTCAGAGCTTTGTGTGAGCTTGAAGTTTAACAGATTTCTCTCTTTGTTTTCAAGAACTTCATACAGGAGTCAGGGGTTCTTTTGTGGTGGAGGGAGCACAATGTGTACTGTTGTGCTATAACCAGTATATCCTACCGTACGCAAGCAAAACTATGGCACTAGATATATTTTGAGAAACTTGTCCTGCTACAAATTGCTCAGGAGACTTTTAGGATATCTGAATTGGTGAGAATTAAATACCATCTAAAATTCAAGTGGAGGTCCTTTGCTTTGCTGGTCGCAGCTGGTGTTTAGTGCCATGTCGATGTATATACGTGTGATTATTCTGGTTGACTCCCTTTGAAAGTTGGTGCCTGAATTTTAAATCCTCCTGCTCTTTTGTGTCCTTCTGAGACCAGGGACCTGTCAGAAGGGCTCTTTGTTCTTCTGATGTTAACACTATCCCGAGTGAAGCCTGGTGTGAATTGTCTAACCTCATCTCATTTCTTTCCCTCAGCTGAACTTTGACTTGGATCGTGGCGTGTTCCCTGTGGTCATCCGAGCGGTGGTGGATGAAGGGGATGGTAAGCATGGGGTGGTGCGCTCCCTTGGTCTTCTCCTGGCTCTCTGTGAGGTTAGGTGACTCTTTCAGGCCTCCTTCTGCAATGATGAAATCATTTCACTTGTAGCAAAGACTTTGGGGAGCATTTCCAGAATAAAAATATTTCAGGAGTTCACCTTAATTTCCAAGTATTAAAAAGACCCAGCTGTCCATAGGGTTCTTAGATAAATATGCTTTTAAAAATAGCCTCTATTTTTTACAGCAAAAATGGCCAGGTATTTGGTGTTGGAAATGTGTTTAGGAGAGTTCCTGGCTCTGCCACCAAAGCCAAGCACAAATTAGAGCAAGTTACTTCCTTTCACTTTGGGTTGTGTCTTTGCAGTTTGTAAGGCAAGGAGAGAGTTGGTCTTTTCCCCCTCTTTGAGGGGCAAGTTGTCTTCATAAAATCTATAGCTCACTGTAGGGTGGACCTTCTCCTAGGAACGGTCAGAGAAAAAGAAATGGCTTTAAAATGCTCAGGCTGTTGTTCAACCAAATACAGCTTCATTCAGCAGTTTAAAACTCTCCTGCTTTTTTCTCAAGGGTGCAGAATGGTTACAACAAAAGAGCATAACCTTTGATGAGAAATAATATTGTTGATTCTTTTGAAAGCATGTTGCCTTTTGGAGAGGGGAGTCCAGGAAATATTTAGCTTGTTACTCACCTTGCACAGTGTTTTCCTTAGGGCGTGTGTGCTTTCAGGCTCGGTGTGTTTGCACTCGCTCTGAGCATCAGCAATGAAAACGACACAAGGAAGTCACATTTTTTCTAAAACTGGGGGCTCTTGTGGTCGGCAGGATCGACGTTTCACTTCTGCATTTTCTAACGTTTTGTACAAAATTTTAAGAATAATTAGAAAGGGAAAGAAAAAATTCCATTGTTGCTTTCATTGTTTAGTGCAGCCACGTGCTCAGTTTCTTGTGTTGTAGATGTGAAAGTGCCCAGAAACTTATTGTGTTATTTTACAGCCCTCCCAGCAGAGCTGAACAGAACTGGATGAACTCAAAGTGTGACTAACAAAGCACAGTGCAACATAAAGGAAAATTACTTCTAAAGTGCATCTATTTTTAGTGATTTCAGGCACTGTTAGTAAAATTGACGTATATGTATATTTCTTGACCACAAATATAAACCACCTTCCTCTGTTTATGGAGCTTTTGGCAAGGTATTTGTACTTTCTAATGTTGGGCATGCCTAGAAGGACCAAAAATAGAAGAGGAGGCAGGATGGGAAGCATACATTTATGCACATACCATGCCCAGCCTTAGCCAATAGTGTACTGTCATCTATTTTAATAACCTGGAAAGGCAATTGCTTTTAAATCCTCTCCTGGAAAGACTATCCACACGAAAATATGTGACACTTGAGTGAGATTTGAGGAAATTGTTGTGTATTTTGGTTCTTTTTTTAACGGATGGGACTGGAAGGAGCTGGCCTTGTGTGTTTGGAGCACCTGGAAAATTACGTCTGGTCTGGAACTGCTTGTCTTAAGTAAAATTGAATGGCAAATTAAAATAGCAGTTGGTGAGATGTTGGTTTGGACTGAATTCTGCCAGGAGGTGTTTGCGTGCCATGAAGAGTGTGAGCCTGCGATGTTAGCCCTCTGCCACTCCTGCCAGCGGGATTGCTCTCAGGGAAGGGTAGAGGAACCCTTTTGGGAGGGAAGGTGCGGAGGATCCGAAGGGAAGCGATGCCTGTTATCTCTTCCTTGGCTGTTCAAACTGCAGGGAGGGACCTGAATTCATTTACAGAGTGAGCTAGAACAGCCTTGCTCTTGGCTGGCAGCGCGGGGGGAGCGAACAGATGAATTCCCAGTTTTAGCCCTCTTTTCTGTTTGCCGTTATGTCCCTGATTGCACCCAAATCGCCGTGACCCATCTCAGTTACCCCACAAATCTGCAGCCATTCTCTCACATCCTGCTGTTTCCAAACGTGATCTCTGTGCCATAGTCCAGTGAATGGTTCCTCTTGTTGTCTCTGCTGTTCTGGGGGCCTAAGGGAAGCTGTGGAGCTCCTCTCTCTCTTAGACAGCTTGAATCGCTTCCTTCAGCTGGTTCAGATTGAATATTAGGAAAAATTTTTACACTGAAAGGGTTATTAAGCATTGGAATGGGCTGCCCGGGGAAGTGGTTGAGGCACCATCCCTGGAAGTGTTCAAAAGACGGCTTGACACGGTGCTTAGAGACATGGGTTAGTGATGGTTTTTATCAGAGTTAGGTTGATGGTTGGACTAGATGATCTTAAAGGTTCCTTCCAACCTAGACAATTCTGTGATTCTATGATAGGACTATCTGCCAGCTCTTGTGCATGTCCAGAGCACAGCCCGGGCACTCGTCAGTCCGGGCAGGACAAGGTGGTTACAGGCCTTCCCTTCCTTCGGTGGCTCCTCTACATCCTCCATCTCCCATTTCCATATGATAAGTCTGAACACAATTAAGCAAAAGCATCCATCCAGTTGGAGCTGAGCAGAACCTTAAGAGTCTTGAGCCAGAGATAGTGGGATTATCTCATCTTCCTTTGTTCTGTATTTTTATTTGCTGAGGGAACCATGAATGCAGTACAGAAACCTTTGAGAGCCCCATCTCAGTGCTGTTCAATGAAGAGGGAGGCCTCAGGTTTGGAAAAGGGAGGATGTGGTGTTTGTCATTGGGAGAAAAAAATCAGAGAGCTGCACAGAGATGTTTCACTGGCCAAAAATGGTAGGAGAAATAAATGTTTTATAAGCATGTAGAATTAGAGTGATAAGTACCAGAGCTGGAAGGGCTGCCAAATGATGTTAAACCAGATGGATTTATTCATCTCTGTGATAAACTCAGGTAATTAAAAACAGGAATTTGAGGGGAGAGTGGAATCCCACTGAGCTCTCTGCTTTACTTTCCCTTTCCAACCTCTGAAAACAAAGTGGGGTAGTTTGGAGCACCCAAGATAACAAGGACATGTCTGTGTAGGGCCCACCACAGAGCCCTGCGGGAGTGTGAGATGAACCAACCTGAGGACAGGGTAAGAAAATGTTTAAATTGTAAAACAAGATGGAAATAGAACAGGTGGCTGTTTAGAAATTGTAAATGGACTAACATTCAGCTCGTGGTAGTTTTACACTTTTGTTGCTTTCAAGGTTTAACCAGGACTGCTCTTTCTCTTTTTGCAGTAGTGGTTGAGGTGACGGGTCACGCCCATGTTCTTCTGGCTGCCTTTGAAAAGGTAAATGAGTTCTTTTTTTCCCCGCTGTCCCTGTCCTTGTATATGTAAACATTTCCATGGGTCATTAGTTTGTATTTATTTAAAACACTTAGCACAATGGAGTCCTGGCCCGTGACTGGGGTTCCTGAGTGCTGTTGGAATACAAATAATTGCTGGCAGCAGCTCCCGTGTAGCCCGTAATTATCATTTGTACCTGAGCTGGTCACTCGACTAATTGTAGCTGGTGTTTCCTGTGTGTGGGGAGAGGGTGTGTGATATTTGAGGGTGGAAGGTGTTGGCCGTGGCTGCGGCTGTGCCATTTTCCAGCGCCTCGTGATCTCTTTGTAGAACTGGATCTGCTGTGTCCGGACCCTGTTGCACCTTAGTTTACACGTAGGACCAAGCCCTTTTAAAGAATTAGGAAACATCCTGGGTAAAGACTTTTTGTTCCACTACTTTTCAGTGGCACGTTTGATGCGGCTGACCGCTACCTACATGGTAAGGCAAAGCCAAGCTGTATGCCCAAGCCTTGATAACAAAATCTCTTCCCATGATAACCAGAGCCTGAAAACAGTTTCAAGATCCATAACTGCACCGTGTTGTGTCTGATTGTGGTAATACTGCAGGCACCTATCCTGGGCAAATGACACTTGTTCTGACATGCTGAGATGAGGCGAGAGATGCTGGAGCAGAGCTGGGCACGTAGAGGGGAGCAGCATCAATGCTGTGCTGTTCGAAATTCCCTGCTTCCAGGCTGGCACGTGGCTGACTTCTGTTTCTCAATCTGCTCACTTCCTGCCATATCCCTGAGCAAGCTGCCAGGTCTTACTCTATCCCTCCTGGTGGGTAATGTGGATGGTGACACGCTGAGTCAGAGGGCACGGGAAGCACAGTCAGTCCTAAGGAAGCCCTGTGGCTGGAAGATGCTCTAAGTGTTCTAGGTTGTTTTTTGTTGGACTTAAAAGAAGAAAAGGAGTTTTTCTGTGTTAGAAAGGCTGCTCTGAGCCATGGGTCTGTAGGTAGTTATACTCCTGGCAATTAAAGATCTGTCAGAAATGAGATGGGCAGCAGCACCCCTGGGACTAGGGCAGGGATGTTATTCTTCTGGTGTCCCCAGCTGATCTGGAAAAATAAAATACTGTGGAATCCCTCAGTCATTGGTCAGCAGCACCTGGGAGAGGACAATGTGGGCAGTGGGTCTTTGGGGAGAGCTGTAGTGTTTGGAGCCCATCTGTCATCTTGGTGGGAAAGGAGTGTAGGTGGAGACCCCCCAGCCTTGCAAAATGATTGTTCAGCCTTTTCTGAGGAGAGAAAAAAACAGATGAGACCACTTGTTTTCTGCATGTTACAGCCTGACTTTGAAGTATTCTCCGCATGTTTGCCTTCCTCGTCTGCAAGATTCACCTGTGCTCCCCTGGCCATTGCCTTCATAGCTTTTTGGTTCTATCTAGGTTCAGATTAGGCCTTGGATCTAATGATGGGAGGATGATTTTTACTTAGAAAGGAGTGTGTCTAGTTGCTGTTTTCCAAGTATCCAAGCATAGTGCTGTTGCAGTAAGCCCAGCCTCTGTGGTCAGGGAGTAGAGTTCTTGCTTGGACCTGGATTTGTCCCAGCTTCCCATTCCTCCATCCTGTGACCAGCACTTGATAATAGCACCTCATAGAAAGTAGGAAAATACGTGTGTGTTGGGAATGTATTAGTGTAAGGGCAGAAGCAACGCTTTGGAAATTTCTGTGTTGGGAGATTTGAAAGTGGCTTGAACTGCTCCAGCTTTGGAAGTGGGATTTCAAGGATTATAGGTAAATTCCACCTACTGCGCAGAACCTCTGGGCTCTTTGGATGCACAAAGGTGATGGCAAAAGCCCCCTTAATGTTCAGGGAGCTGAACAAGGTATGCAGCAAAACTGGGAACCAACTAAAGCTGCTCAGGCCATTCCATCAATGCTGGATTATGTCCCCTGTCCAGGTCTGAGCTCAAGGATTGAAAGTGCTTCCCTTCTTTTTCTAGTCTGTGCTGTGAGAGGGAGATGCTGTCTGTTGGGGCCACTTCTAATCTTCTGCTGAATGCTTAAAACAAGATCAAAATCTTTCTTTTATTAAAAAGTTACAGGGCAAAGTGCTTGTTGAGTTCTTTCTCCTCCCTGTTTGATTAAAATATATTCCCCATCCTTAGAATAATTGCAGCTTTTGAAGTGTAGGTCCACAAATCCGGAGGAGTTCCTTGCTAATAAGCAGTGCTGCTGATGCTCAGAGGACAGATAGACCAGCAGGCCTTGGTAACTTGCTATTTATATGTATCTTTAAGATCAAAATAGCAGTCTGGCCTTGCAGCTCTTCCAAAAGCAGAAACCTGGCACTTGGTGTTTGCCTGGAAAACAGGACTGCTTTGTCTTTTGGTGCAATGTTGTTGTCCCTTCCTTCTGAAACTCCTTCAGCAAACACCAGCACTTCTGCAACTGTTCACAGCAGCGGGGCCTGTGATTTCCCCGAAGTCTCCTTTCCTGCTCTCTAGACTGTGGCAGGAGAGTTGGCTTCTTTCAGTTTAGCTGACCCTCGTGGGTGATGGAGAAAATGGAAATAGCACATTATTCCTATCACTGGTTCTGACACCAGGTATATACAGAATTGTTCCAGCTGTGCCTGATGCTGCTGAGGAAATGAAGGGCTCCAGGTGGTCATTGCAGCTCTGAAGATGGCAACACGGAGCGCGTGGGGCTTGTTTCTGACTCCATCCAGTGGCCAAGCCTTGTTCTCAGCCTCACGCCAGCCCCCTGCTCTCTTGGGGCTCTGTAACTGGATGTTATTTAGGGTGTTAACGAATAAGCCCTGCCAAGTCTGGCTGGACTTGCTGAAGAATTGCTTGCACCCAGTTGGCCTGCTTGCAGCCTCACAGCATTCAGTGCGCCAGTGGATTTTTGTGTGTCCTCTGACCCAATTCTGCTGGGTTTAACTTGAGCCAAGTTCAACTAGCTCTGCACTGGAGCAGACAAGGAGGGCTCTGGTACCCTGTCCCACTCACTCTGCTGGGAACGATGGTCATTCATGTCCCAGTTATACATGTGCCGCCCTCCCCTTAGCTAGCAGGCACCAACTCTGATCGTGAGTCTGCTTTAATTTGTGCATTTCAGCTATTTAATGCATTTCCTTTGGATTTTTCCTTCTAGCACGTCGATGGCAGTTTTTCCGTGAAGCCGTTAAAACAGAAGCAGATCGTAAGTACTCGTTTCCTGTCTACTGCTTGATTAAAGACATTTGCTGGTGTCCCACCAGTGCCCAACTGTACCCAGTGGGAAGCTTCGGTGTTAGCTCACTGAGAGCTTGGGATCTCACCTCGTTGGCTCAGAGGCAGTGAGCTGCTGGCCACCCTTAACGTTGGGCCAGATGTGGGTTGGGAGGACAAACGTGGCAGTGTGGGACTGGCAGAGCCGTGGTGCTGGTCTCTTTGTTCTCCCCTGGGGGACAGGCACTATATATAGATCCGGTCTTCCCTGTACATTCCTGTTTTGCTGGCATTTGGTGCTGGAATCCAAACCTGGCAAAGCACAGCACTGATGCTTCCATGTCTGTAGAGGTGTAAGTAAATTAGATTTGCATAAGTGAGGTTAAGCACCTTACGCGTTAAGTAGTGTGAAGCATTTTTCATTGACACTGCCTGATCTCCTTAGGTTCTGTGTTTTGTGGTGTTGAAGGGTGTCTTTGCAGGCTCCCGGTGTCCTACCTGGAGGCTGAAAACTGTTAGCTTTCCACGTGGGGGTGTGTTCAGATAGCAGAATGTTAGAGTCACAGAACGGTTTGGGTTGGAAGGGACCTTAAAGATCATCGTGTTCCAACCCCCTGCCATGGGCAGGGACACCTCCCACCAGACTCTGCAGAGCCCCACAGTCTGTCCTTCAGGCTTCCTCGTGCCCACTGGCAGTGGTGTTAGCCCTCGCTGCCAGAGCTTTATCCCGGTGCCGGCGGTGAGTTACTCTCTGCTCCAGCCTGACGTCTGTTCCGAGCCCTGTGTGTCCCAGACTGAACCTTCCTTGGTGCTTAACTTGGCTGTGTCGCAGCGTGATCTCCTGGCTGGTCGATCGATCCGGATCCCACGAGTATTTTTAATAGAGACAGACAGAGACCGTTCCGGAAAGGAGTCTTATCGTGTGTGCGAAGGCAGGTTTGTGGTGGGAACGTCCAGAGGAGCCATGGCTCTGGAAGAGGCTGCCTGAGCACTGAAGGAGCAGAGCAGTGTAATGCCAGCGGCGTCTCCTCCTCACACATTCTTCTGGTCAGAGAGGAGCATGTGTGAGCTGATGAAAAGCTGCTCATTTATCTTGCTTGTGGGTTTTGGGGGGCATTTTTTAATTTATTTTTAGTTTCAGGGTTGTTTTTTTTAAGCGGTGCTTACATGGCTGTGAGCTGTCTGAGTGAGTGCTGGGTCACCGTGCACACTAACGCGGTGTGTGTGTCCCGTTTTCCATTTAGCCCTCTGGACACCCCAAATGGAGGGCTTTTTCACTGGAAGTGCTCTCTGGGGAAGTTCCCACCCTCCCCCAGCACGGTTAACTGCCTCCTGCAGTGAAACAGCCTGTGCTTGTCTGGCTTTACTGGCAGAGCCTGTAACCTTCCCACTCACTGTTTGGTTGTGGGTACTTTTTTTTTTATTTTTTTATTGGCAGTTTGTAAAATGTAGTGCTTATATGTTCTCTCCTATGGCTTCTAATATAGAAGTATCTCTTGCTAGAAGAACACACAGTACCGCTGAAACTGAGATAGCGTCTGCGGCCGCAAGAGCATAGCTATAGAGTATATATCTGAAGTAAACCATTTGTATAACACTTCACATTCTTCCCCATCACTGCTTTTCCTTGCCATTGCCGGGTGCCTTTTGTGTGCATCTATCTCTAAAGCTCTTTGGGAGCAGGAAGCAGCAGCAGATAATGAGCTGAACTGCTTTGTTCTCTCAGCTGAGATCAGTTATAAGGTATGTACCAACCCGTTCAAAGAAATTCAGCATGGATGAATACAAACAGATGGATGAGGAGAAAAACATGACCTGGACTTGGCCGGCAGCTCCTGTGGGCATCAGCTGAGGCTGTATATAGCAACAGAAGCCTTTGGAAGGATGACGTGGTGCGGGATGGGTTGGAGAAGCGTGAAGGTGAAGGACTGCATTGTGTGCAATCACCCACTCCTTATTTACTCCTACTCTTCTAAAACCTAGAGATCTTTCTGGTAAGAGACATCTTGCACTGCTCACCCTTTTCCTACTGGGACATGAGCTTCTTAGGGGGTATTAGAGGCCACAGCAGCAAAAGGAAGGCAGAGTCCTGCAGGGACTCTGGTCTTTCCCTTCCTGACCTCTTCTGCGCTTCGATCTGACCACTTCTGCACTTCGGTCTGACCACTTCTGCACTTGCTGTCACCCATCACAGTCCTCTGAGGAGTTAGGATGCTGTAACAAGCCTCTGTTCAAAACGTCAAATTACAAAAGAACAACTCCCACACAATTGTTCCCAAACATCCTGGGTGAGTTGTGGGCCACTGCAGAGGATTTTGCTGGGCAGTCCAAGAGCTGACCTCACTGCCTTGAAATGCAGGCCCAGAACAGATTGTCTACGAGCTGCACGCTGAGTTAAATGGAGCGACTCTGGAATGAGTTTGTTCAAGCTGCTGCATCCCAGCTCAGAGTATTTCTAAACTGGGAAACAGGCTGGATATAGCTAACTCCTGCCCCCAGCTTGGCATGTGATGCAGCACCAAAATCCCACGGCAAAGCCATTGCACCTCCGAGCACCTGGCTTGACAAAAGGAGAGGAGAGAGGCAAGTTACACGTGGAAACGGCAAAACCCCTGGGATTGACGAGCTGTTGAAGCACTGGATTCCCAGTGGCTTGGCTTCACTGCATGGTATCAACTGGACAGTTACTGGAGATGGCAGGAAAGCGTTTCCTTCCCCTATTCATGAGATATGTCAGTTTGATATTTTGCAGACCCTTCATCATTTTACCTGTTGTGGAATTTTGTGCAGAGGAACATTCCCTGCTCTGGGGAAGCTGCTGTGTAGCAGCAAATCTTGGGACACTGGTAGCTTTGTGCATCCTTGTCGAGGCTGGAGTCTCTACTTGCTGGCTAATCTAGGGAAAAGAGGGAGAACATCCCACAGTGCCTTACTGGGACTTGGACCATCAGCCTTTCTTGCCTCTTATTGCTTTAATTCAGCTGTTCAGGGGTGTTTGCAGGCAGCTGCCAGCATTTGCATAAAGGCTCTGAGGAGTACATCCCAGCTATGGGGCTGCGAGCAGCTTCCATTGTGCCTGGAGCACTTTCTGCCACCATACACCCCAATTCAGAGCTGCCACCAAGGGCCTGGAGATGGTAATAAATGACACTGCACTAATGTTGTCCTTTGAGTGCTTCTCATACTAAAGGAGATGGTTTGTCTGTCTTCGGTAGCTTGACCTTGTGCTCCCAGGTGATGAACAGGGAGTGATATGCAGCCATTGATGTGCCAGTAACAAGCTGTTGGTGCAGCACTTCTCCTGAGGTTACGAGGACGGGTGGAAGCTCACCTTGGTTAAAGTCAAGCAGTGCTTCATAGAAGGAAAGGACTGCAGAAGGCTGATTGCCTCTGGCTTATTTGAGCTATGGGTTCATACTCCCTTTTGATCTCTGAGACAAGCAGAGAACTTGTTTTGTAGATGATTTTGATAGTGATGGAAACGAGCAGTTGGGCTCCCTGCTCAGACCAGACAGGACAGGCCCCACCTTTGAGCAAGGAGAGACTCATTCTCCCAGCTATCGTTAGCGATTTTTCTTTCTGTTAGCTTTTTCATGTAGCTATAGGGGATCTGACTGTTGTGGGGGTAGCATGGACATTTTGACATGGGGAGGGAGGGGAGGTGGTCACAAAACAGCAATGGCAGAGCATTTGGCACTCCAACTGTTGTCTTCTCCCCTAGGTTGACCGGGTGAGCTATCTGCTTCAGGAGATCTACGGCATCGAGAACAAAAACAACCAAGAGACCAAGGTAAAGATGCTCAGAAAGCTCCTGCTCCCTGAGCTGTGGGTTTCCAGCCTGTACCTTCTGCTTTTGAGCTTAACTGTGGGGCTTGGCAGGGCAACGTGGAAGTGCTTTCCAGATTGACTGTCAAGTCTGTGTCATTCCTGCAGGCACCGAAGAAGCCCAGGAATGGCAGGTCCTCACTGTTGTAAGGCCCAAACAGGGAGCGGAGGGGTGCTGAGATTATTTTAGGTAGCATGAGACTCTTCAAGATGTTCCCTGGGGCTGGGATTGCTGAGGGAGAAAGACTATCAGTACCACATGGGTTTTCCAGAGCACTGATTTTTAGGGCTTGTAAAGACAGCCGTGGGCCGGTGACGCTGCAGTCAAGGCAGTTGTGCCTGTGCTCTGCTCCTGTGGCTCCTAAATGTTCTCCTGTTTGGTGGGGGCTGCATGTTGGTGTAGCATTGCCAGGAGCTGAGCTCCCTAGGGCTTGCTGATGTCCAGAGAGCAGCCTGCATGCCTGGCAGGAGGAAGCACGGCATCACGAAGGGAAGTATATGCAAATGCCTTAACCAGAAACGTTGCCTGTCTTCAGGCAGGAGGTTCTGCTGCGTCCCAGCTTGCTGCGCAGCCCCATGCGGATTACGTGATTGCTTTATGCTTCCTTCAGCCTTAGGTTGAGCTGCCCTTTGCTGCCACCTGGGTTGCAGAGTCTACCAAGTGCTGGCTTCAGGATCAGGCCGCTCTGGTGTGTGTAGTGCATGATTCGTGACTCGCAAGCAGAGGGGTAGCCACAGAGCAAGACAAGCAGGATTTCATCTCCCAAACCGTGCCGTGTCCTGCCCAAAGCACCCTGTGATATCTGTCTGCCTGTGCCCACAGGTAGCACCTGAAGAGGCAGGAGGGGGAAGTCTTTTCAAAGGCTTTTCTTGCACAGGATCTATTTCAGAGGATCGAAAGGCAGGGTCTCATGATTCTTTTGATCTAGCAATCACACAGTTGTGGCCTCTCAGACAAGTGGCCTGGGGCCATTTTTGTCCTTCCTAGGATACTTAGCAAACTGTATGAATGAAAAAGCAACAAGCCTGCCCTCCCTCCCTCCCAAAATAGCTGAGGAGCGCATGTGACGGGGCAGAGAGGCTCGCAGCCTTTTGGTGGGATACTCAGCAGGCTGTGTGGGGATGTGGCAGCAGCAGATGCTGTATATTGTTCTTTACACCAAGGCTGCACGTGGTCTAGCATGTGTTAGCCCTGGTGACCAAAGGGGCCTTGTGAAGTGGGTCCAGGCACAGACTTTCAGGTAGGAAATTTCATCAGGTTCCAGAGTCCCTTGGCAGTTCAGCCTGGCCTTTGCCATTCATAGAATCATAGAATTGTATGGGGTTGGAAGGGACCTCTGGAGATCATCTAGTCCAATGCCCTGCCAAAGCAGGTCCACCCAGACCAGGTTGCACAGGAATGTGTCCAAGGTGGGGTTTGAATGTCTCCAGAGAAGGAGACACTGCCACCTCTCTGGGCAGCCTCTTCCAGGGCTCTGCCACCGTCACAGGAAAGAAGTTCCTCCTCACATTGAGATGGAACTTCCTATGTTCAAGTTTGTGCCTGTTCCCTCTTGTCCTGTCACTGGGCACCACTGAAAAAAGACTGGCCCCATCCTCCTGACACCCACCCTTTAAGTATTTATAGGCATTGATCAGATCCCCCCTCAGCCTTCCCCAGACTAAAAAGACCCAAGTCCCTCAGCCTTTCCTCATAAGAGAGATGTTCTAACCCCCTCATCTTTGTAGCCCTTTGCTGTCCCCTCTCCAGCAGTTCCCTGTCCTTCTTGAACTGGGGAGCCCAGAACTGGACACAGTAGAGCCCAGAACTGGACACAGTAGAGCCCAGAGCTGGACACAGGCCAACCTCTTGCCTCTCGTTGCAGCCTTCCGATGATGAGAACAGCGACAACAGCAACGAGTGTGTGGTTTGCCTGTCGGACCTCCGCGACACCCTCATTCTGCCCTGCAGACACCTCTGCCTGTGCAACTCCTGCGCCGACACCCTGCGCTACCAGGCCAACAACTGCCCCATCTGCAGGCTGCGTGAGTATGTGCCCAGGACACAAGGGCATCTCTCCCCACTGGAGGGCTATCCAGTACTTTGCATGATTATTTTTTTTCCCCTCTGACAACCTTACTTTGACTTCGCCAGGAAGGTAGAGGTGAGATAATGGTCAATTTGGAGTCCTCAATTTGGAGTTAGGAGGATCTGCTTAACCCCTGCATTGCTCAGCTCCCAAAAGATGGAAAAAATGAAATACCCTTTCTGACACTCAGGCAGCACTTGCTGAATTCCATGTCTTTTCTCAAAAGCACGGAGGCCAGGGAGTCTCTTGAGAAAACGCCTGTGTTTTTGCTGGAATAGACAGATTGTGTGTTTTAGCCTGGGCTTCGTCTCTGAGGTATTTGATTGTTTCTAATTGATACTTCTCAGGAAAAGAAAAAAGAGCTTAAGACAGATGTTTGGCCTGAGAAATTAAGTCTGAACAGCTCGAACTTGGCAAAGGCGCAGTAACATCTGATTTTGTGTAAGATCTTATCAGAGGAAGTACCGGATGGCTTTGACTCTTAAGAAGCACAAGTTAAAGCACAGAACAGCATTATCTCATCTGCATGCTGCAGCAAAGGGGGTTGTATGTGTTTAGGAAGTGCCCCCATGTCAAACTTCCTGGGAATCTGCTCTTGGGGAGGGCAGAGGCAGCGAGGACAGGTTTGCAGCTCTGGCCTCTGACCCTGGGCTGATCTTGCAAGTGTCTGGGCGCAGCAAGAAATGCCTGGGCTTTTCCTTATGTACGAGCAAGTCCTTACAGCTGCATCAGAACAGATGTCTGGCTCGTTCATGTGCACCCTTGGCACAGGGGAACTAACAATATTAAAGATCTGCAGATAGAAAATGGGACTGTGGGCAGGGAGTGGAGATCAAAGCTGATGTGGTGGGAGGACCAAGGGATCGCCGAGCTGGAGACAGGGGTTCAGCCACTAACCCTCTGGCTGGCTTTGTCACTGTTGCAGAGCCTCTCGCCACCATAGTGGTGGCTGGTGAGTGAGTGGCTGATGGCAGGAGCGATGTTTTCAGTGCCAGCTGGACCCCGGGGTCTTACATGAGGTTGCCCACCATTCTGTAGCTTGCAGTGTGCTGCCCGAGGCCGGGCTCATGTTTCTCTTACTTTGTTGTACAGTATCAGGCCTGAAGCTACTCTGTACGTGACTGTGCTGGGGCAGGCAGCGCCTGTTCTCTGGAGGGACTGTGTGTACCCAGACGTTTTTGGCCAACAGGTCTCTCCCCAGTGCAGAGCAATCAAATAGAAGCCAGACCAAAGCATTTGGCTTTGGTGTGCTCTGTAGTCATAGAATCACGGAATGGTTTGGGTTGGAAGGGACCTTAAAGATCATCCAGTGCCACCCCCTGCCCTGGGCAGGGACACCTCCCACCAGACCAGGTTGCTCCAAGCCCCCTCCAACCTGCCCTTGAACCCCTCCAGGGATGGGGCAGCCACAGCTTCTCTGGGCAACCTGGGCCAGGCTCTCACCACCCTCACAGAAGGGTGGTTTCTTCCTCACTAGGAAGAAAAATTTCTTCCTAGTATCTGATCTAAATCTGCCTTCTTTCCATTTAAAACCCTTCCCCCTCATCCCCTTGCTCCACTCCCTCATAAAGAATCCCTCCCCAAAATCCTGCTCCCCACGCACGCGTGGAGCTCCCCCATGCCATTGACGTGTCTGCGGTGAGTTGAGTTGCCCTGGCACACGTCTGGCATGGCCTGGTCCCTTTTTGGCCACCCGGTCACCTGCCTGCTGTTCTCTCCTAGCCTTCCGTGCCCTGCTGCAGATCCGGGCTGTGAGGAAGAAGCCGGGGGCTNTTCCCCCTCATCCCCTTGCTCCACTCCCTCATAAAGAATCCCTCCCCAGAGCCCTGCTCCCCACGCACGCGTGGAGCTCCCCCATGCCAACGACGTGTCTGCGGTGAGTTGAGTTGCCCTGGCACACGTCTGGCATGGCCCGGTCCCTTTTTGGCCACCCGGTCACCTGCCTGCTGTTCTCTCCTAGCCTTCCGTGCCCTGCTGCAGATCCGGGCTGTGAGGAAGAAGCCGGGGGCTCTGTCTCCGGTGTCGTTCAGCCCCGTCTTGGCGCAGAGCGTTGACCACGACGAGCACTCTGTAAGTACCTCGTGACCCCGCGTACAAAGCCCGTGCGTGCACTGGTCACGGCCCAAGCGGGCAGCTCGTGTGTGCACGAGTTGCTCAGCCTGATGGCTGGTGTCCCTTGGGACCTCAGGAGGAAACAAATCCACAGAAACCTCAAACTGAGAAGGTTTCTCAGGGCCTGTTCCAGCAGAAAAGTGGCAGACTCTGGGCATGACAGGGTGGGAGCTGTGACAAGGAGAGGGGTGACGGTTCGATGCGCACGTACATCTGTGTGGCAGCACGCACTGATGAAAGGCCCTTGGCATTGAGGTGCCCAGAATGTTGGCAGAAAGGCCTCTCTGTACCAGCCTCCCTGAGTGACTGGGGACTCGGCGGGCAGCTGAGGGAGCATGGGATGGAAAGTGTGGTGCTGGTGGCCTTGGAGCCTGGTCACACGTCCCCGGTGGGGTGAGGGCAGCAACTCATTGCCTGAGCAGTGCTGTTGGACAGCTGGCTCTGGTGAGACACATGAGATCAGACCAAGAAGAGGTAGATGAGCATCTAGATCATCTTACAGTCTTTGATGGAAACAGAAAGATACTGTCACAGGAAGAGCCTGGTTTTACCCATCTGTCCTCTGCAGCGTTGTAGCCCTTCTGCCTTCAACTGGGGCTAAGAAATAGAATCAGAGAATCATAGAATGGTTTGGGTTGGAAGGGACCTTAAAAATCACCCAGTGCCACCCCCTGCCCTGGGCAGGGACACCTCCCACCAAACCAGGTTGCTCCAAGCCCCCTCCAACCTGTTCTTGAACCCCTTCAGGGATGGGGCAGCCACAGCTTCTCTGGGCAACCTGGGCCAGGTTCTCACCACCCTCACAGCAAAGAAGTTCCTCCCCACATCTCATCTCAATCTCCCCTCTTCCAGTTTAAAACCATTCCCCCTCATCCTGTGGCTCCCTTCCCTGATCCAGAGTCCCTCCCCAGCTTCCCTGGAGCCCCTTGAGGGACTGGAAGGGGCTGGAAGGTCTCCCCGCAGCCTTCTTTTCTACAGGCTGAACCCCCCCCAAGTCTCTCAGCCTGTCCTCCCAGCAGAGGGGCCCCAGCCCTGCCAGTATCTTGGTGGCCTCCTCTGGACTTGTTCCAACAGGTCCATGTCTTCCCTGTGTTGAGGACTCCAGAGCTGGACGCAATGCTCCAGGTGGGGTCTCCCCAGAGCAGAGTAGAGGGGTGGAATCACCTCCCTGGACCTGCTGGCCTCGCTTCTTCTATGCAGCCCAATGTGCTGTCGGCAGGGGAAAAGCCCCAAGGGTTGTTGTGAAGCAGAGTGTGGTGTGTAGAGGAAGCAGGTGCTGTCACCTGGAGCAAGGTGAGGAGATGCTGCGTCTCTCTCTGTGTCACTAACCTCAAGAAACAACTTCTTTAAAACATGGTTTTCTCTCGACAGTGTCCCTTTAAAGCTTTTAAAGTGAGCACTGTCTCCCTGCCCAGCAGGAAGCCTAGAAGGGAAACAGTAAGTGGACTTGGTTGTGTTTGGCTCCTACGGCAGTTCTTTGCAAGAAGTGTCACACACGCCAGGGCTTGCTGACACGCTGGGTTTGACTCGTGCCCCTGCACAGGCTGTCACACTCCACGTACCTCCTCCGTGGTGAGATGCACACACCCTGCACGGATGATCACTAACCTCCCTGGAGTGCCTGCGGAGGAATAAGCAGCTTGCCACAGGGGCTGACACTGGCTCTCGGGGACTGTCCCCATGTCCTGAGCCTGGCTGCTTTATAGTTGCTGGCCAAGATGGTTTTTGTAGCTTTGTAGGACTGTGGACAACCTGCTGTCCCCTTGGCTCACCCAAAAGCTTGCACTTGTCCCCTTGGCAGTCTGGCATGGGCACATCTGGTTGTGGTTTCCACCCCAGTGCTGGGATGTCGAGGCAGACAGAGGCACAGCGGGACCACGGGCTGCAACGGGCTGGTTTGCTTTTACAGAACTGGGAAGGATGGAGCTTGTTTTGTTGGGGACTCTCCGAGTTGGTCTGAGGGTGGCTAACAGGGGTGCTGTGGTGCAGAGAGCATGAATGGCAATTCTTAGAATGGTTTTAGCTGGAAGGGACCTTAAAGCCCATCCAGTGCCACCCCCTGCCCTGGGCAGGGACACCTCCCACCACACCAGGTTGCTCCCAGCCCCCTCCAACCTGCCCTTGAACCCCTCCAGGGATGGGGCAGCCACAGCTTCTCTGGGCAACCTGGGCCAGGCTCTCACCACCCTCACAGCAAAGAAGTTCTTCCCCACATCTCAGCTCAATCTCCCCTTTTTCAGTTTAAAACCCTTCCCCCTCCTCCTATGGCTCCCCTCCCTGATCCAGAGTCCCTCCCCAGCTTTCCTGGAGCCCCTTTAGGGACTGGAAGGAACTTTAAGGTCTCCCCGGAGCCTTCTCTTCTCCAGGCTGAACCCCCCCAACTCTCTCAGCCTGTCCTCCCAGCAGAGGGGCTCCAGCCCTCCCAGCATCTCCGTGGCCTCCTCTGGACTTGTTCCAACAGGTCCATGTCCTCCCTGTGTTAAGGACTCCAGAGCTGGACATAGTACTCCAGGTGGGGTCTCCCCAGAGCAGAGCAGAGGGGTGGAATCACCTCCCTGGACCTGCTGGCCACGCTTCTTTTGATGCAGCCCAGGATGCAATTGTGGGGGACCGGGAAGGGAGAAGGTGAGGGTGGCCCCCAGGCCAGAAGGGGTCTGTTTGTGCCCTCTTTGTGTACTCCCATCAAATGCAGCTACAGCTGTGTTCATGTCAAGGAGGCTGCAGTTTTCTTTTGCTCAAGCCAGCCTAGATGCTTGGCCTTAGGAGGAACATGGCTTGCTGTGCGTGTCAGGTCTGGAGTAAAATGGGGCTTTTGGTGTGTTTTGGGGTTAGTTTTTTTTTTAGTTTGGGGGTTTTTTGGGTTCAGGTAATGAGGCTATTGCAAGCTTGGCATGACCCTGGCTCTCTGCAAGCCCTCCCGCAGTGACTACCAGTACTCCTGCTGGAGCAGTGGGCTCTGAGGATGGTGTGGTGGTCCCAGGAGAGAGCAGCGTCTCTTAGGGTTGTTTGAAAGCTCAGTAACTTGCAGCGAGGGTGTTGTAGCCATTGGCTGAGAAATCCTTCTCCAGCCTTTTGAGCTTTCACCACAGCAAACCAAAAGGAGCAGCCTTGGAACCCTCAGGCCTTGGTCTACACAGCCAGGAGAAAACGTCCCAAATGTAAGCCAGGGGGATTTTGTCTCCCTGACTTTTCTGTCCTCAAAACAGCACCCACGTGGAAATTAAATGTTTTCATGGAGGTGGCCTTTGGCCCCACTGCCTACAGGTGGCAGCAATGGCAAAGTGTTTCCTTGTCCAGCTGAGTTGGTTCTCGTTCAATCACCAGCTGTGGTCTTCAGCTGCATGCTCATAACCATCATAAGACCAGTAATTGAGGGGACGTGGGCTGATGCTTGACCCCAGGTGCTACTCATTCTTTCTTCCCCATCAGATCTAGCTCCTTCTGTGACCACAAGTGAGTCGGTTCAGCAATCATCTCACACCAAATTAATGGCTGTGTTGGAACAGGTTGCTGGGTGGGCTCCTCTGCAGCTGTGTGAGAGGGAGGTCGGGCACAGAGAGGCTCCAGGAATTCATGGCCAGGCTTTGCAGCAACACGCCATCTTGGGTACAACGTAGAACCACCTCCCTGAGGACGCAGGCCTGAAACAGCTCCATTTCATCTAAGCCTGGACTGCTGCAGTCCTGCCTCTTTGCAGCGGGCTGGGCTGAGCTGCCTGTGGGTACCATATGAACCCCCTGGGTTGTAGCATAAAGCCCCGTTTATCTCCGAGTCCACAGAATCTTTATGAGCAGGAGGACTTTTGGAGTTAAACCAGTGTTGGTTTAATGGCTTTGCAAGGGTCCCCTTGGCTAGCAGCTTAGTGAGTTATGGAGGGAATGGGAATTGGTGCAGCGTTGCCCCTCTCCCTTACGAGGTCGGTGGTTCTGTGGTCCCCGTCCTACCTTTCAGCAGAGGTGACTGTGCAGAGAGCGACTGTTAGCAGCTGAGAGGACCGAGACCATGGGAGAGGTGGAGGTGGTGTAGGCTCTGAGGACCAGCTCCCAACTGGTGCACTTCTTCCACTCTCTTAGTGACACTGATGGTGCTGTGAAACCGCTGCGTGTACCAGGGCTGGAAGCACCAAGTCGGGTGCTTATTGAGCTAAAGAGTCTCTGACCCATCAGAGGAACTTCTAGAAGAAGGAAAACCAGCATATTTTCTAGCAGCTTTGTTAGGAACCTGCTTTCTCACCCTCTGTCTGGCTCTTGAGAGAGCACCCTAGTATGACAGGGGGTTTGGAGCCATGTTCCAGCTTGTCGAGGTGCCCGGTCTCTCCAGCATTGCTCTGGAAACTTGCCTGGATGGTCGGTGTCACAGCCCCAAGGGCTGGGGCTGGGGCAGGGCAAGGGGACTGAGGATCTCTGGGGAGGTGGCCGTGGGGATGGGCTGCTTGGGAGTGCAGTGGGGGCTTGCAGTGGGGCCTCCCCTTTCTAGGGGGGCTTCCAACCTGGTGAGGGTTTCTTAACGTTCCACTCTCTTTCTCGCCCACAGAACTCTGACAACATCCCTCCGGGCTACGAGCCCATTTCCCTGCTGGAAGCGTTGAATGGCCTTCGCTCCGTCTCCCCCTCCATCCCATCAGCTCCTCTCTATGAAGAAATCAACTACTCGGGGGTGGTGGACGGGATGCCACCCGCCAGCCGGCCGCTGGTTGGGATGGACAGAGCCGTGGAGAGCAGCCACCAGAAGGGCAAGCGGAGCAAGTCTCCAGATAGGTCAGCATGGGGACAGAGTGACCCGCTCCTTGCAAGCCCTGAGGGCTTGTGGCCACACAGACTGGGAGCCAGGAGAGGGCACTGGCTGGTCCCAGCACTGGTAGCACTGCTAACTCAGAATTTTAGGAGACCAGTGAGAGAACGAGGACACCGCCCCTGTCTTCAGCCTGAGGTGACCAGCTTATGTCTCCTAAGGGCTGGCTTTGTCACCAAAAGAAAGAGGACTTTTAACAAGGAGATGCCATCCAAACTTTGGATGGAAATGTCTCCTTTCCAATGCAGTTAGTCCCTCAATTTGTATCTGACGTCCCAACCTTGGTGGACTTCAGATGTCCATGGAGCTCCCCAGGAACAAAAGAATGGGGGGAGAAGTGACCTGAGTTTCAGAGCACAAAATGCTGAGGAATGTCCTTTAGTTGTTGTCGTGCAAGTGCTCTTCACGTGTCCCTTGTGGGGCTGTACAGATGGGGTCAGGCAGGGTTTGTTCCTGGCGATCTTTGCTATGCTCCATTCCAAATATCCCCCAGGGAAGGGAGCCCTGAAGGTGTGAGGAGCAGTGTGAGACCTGGGCTTCTTGCTTTCCATGAGATTTATCCAAGTTGTTACTGTGCTGAAGCTCTGCACCGCTTGGCTCTGTCCCCAAACCTCTGCTGCTGCTGTTCTCCCTGTAGCTGACACTGGAGGGCCCTGGTGAATTGAGCTCAATAGTTTGAGCTCCTGCTGGTGGAGGGATGGGGCAGGGGTGGTGACAACTTGAGCTGCTGCCACCAAATCTCCTGCTGCAGCTCCTTGCAAATGGATTTTCTCTTGCTGCAGCACACTACGGTCTCCCTCGTCCCCGATCCATGAGGAGGATGAAGAGAAGCTCTCTGAGGATTCGGACTCGCAGCCAGCCCTGGGCGGGGGTGAGCTGGTCCTGAGAGAGGCCAGCTCTCCAGAAGTAAGTGTGCTCTGCTGGGGAGCTGCTCCGAGCCCTCTTCCCAGGGGGATGCTTCTTCTGGGACCCAGGGGAATGCTTCTTCGGGGACCCGGGAGGTGCCTTGTGAAGGGCCATCCCTTCCTCAGTGACAGGATAAAGATGAGCTTGTTAGCACTAGTAGCCTGGAGCCACCAGCCTTGGCTGCCTTGATTTACCCGTGGGGCTCCATGGGACGGATGTAGCCCCTCCCTGTGTCCCTAAGACCTCTTTGGGAGTGTTGGAAAGCCACTTGGCTGGAGCCATGTCAGAGCTGACCTTCCCCCAGCTTCCTGGGTGAGCCCAGCAGCGTTTCAGGACAGGGCTGGCAGCTGGACCTTGCTGGGCTTCCAGCACCCGTTGCCTGTAAAACCCCTCCATCCTCACCCGTGATGCCACAGCGCCGGTGGGTGGCCCCTTGCTCCCTCTGGGAAATGAGTCCCTGGCCCCAAGCACAGCTCTCTGGAGAAATCCAGAGCAGGAGACAAGCAGAGCAAAGGCCTCCAGCCTGCAGAAGTAACCTGTGCTGTTCCTCCTTACAGAGCATGGCAGGGGAAGAGATCGAGGAGACCTCGTCCCTGCAGCTCGGTAGGTGTGCACTCGGCCGTGGGGGCGAACAGACCTTGTATTGGTGTCCATCTCTGCTGTGGTGGGATGGGGGACAGTTGGGGAATGAACATACGAGTTCAGAAACATCCAGCCCCCAAAGTCCGTCTCTGAACTGCTGTCCTTCACCAGAGGAAGGCGCCAGGGTCTCTCCTGGGAAGTGGGGAACAAAATTCAACTAATCTCCCTGGTTTATTTGCTAAGCATAGAATCACAGAATGGTTTGGGTTGGAAGGGACCTTAAAGCCCATCCAGTGCCACCCCCTGCCCTGGGCAGGGACACCTCCCACCAGACCAGGTTGCTCCAAGCCCCCTCCAACCTGGCCTTGAACCCCTCCAGGGATGGGGCAGCCACAGCTTCTCTGGGC
>JAHREE010150600.1:93849-116087 GCA_033628505.1 Tringa tobata
GCTCCTGGCTGGGCTGTGGTGGAGGCGCAGGGGGAGGGCAGTGCCCGGAGCAGCCCCTCTCAGCGGGGGGAAGCTGGGGCTGAGGGGGTGGCTGGCTCAGGGAGCTGCAGCCACACAAACTGTTGTTAAGTTTCCAAACGGCTCTAAAATGGCTCACGCACCCAAGGGCTTTGGGGAGAAGCCAGCTGCCCTGCTGCGGGTGCCAGAGCATCTCCCGGGCGCTGGGTGTGCGTGGGGAGGCCTTTGTCCTGTCCCCGCTGGGGCACAGAGGCTGCGCAAGGTCTCTGCAGGGTGAGGCGTTTCAGCTGAGCCTCAGTAAAATCCTCCACCCCCTCCAAGAGCCCTGTTGCAAGAGGGAGGTTCCATGCTGGAGGAGCTGCTCCCTAGATGTGGGCCCTGCTCCTGCCAGGAGCACCAGCAGGTCCCAGCTGGAGGTGAGGGCACGAGGTGAGATGAAGGAGCTTGAGCTCCTGCCCAGAGAGACAAAAGACTCAGAAAAAAGAGGTTTGGTTTAATTGAAGACGTTTAGAGAGAGGCTGACGGTGGCAGTATGATGCTCTTCAATAAATAACGGGCTGTGAGGGGATGTGGCTGACACCTCGGAGGATGGGGTGGCAGGAGGACACACAGATCAGTCATGGGTCCTCTCGGGACGTGCTCAAGTGCTGCAGGAGTGGAGCTGGGCTGTGTAAGGGGCAGGAGAGGAAGGGGTGAGGGGATCAGACAACCAGGAGAGAAAGAGCCGTTCCGGTCCAGAGAAAACAAGTGTTGGGGAAAACCAGGGGCTCCAGCTGCTCAAGGAACTCAGATAAACCCAGAGACGTGTTTAAGTGAAAAGTGGATCAGCAGCAGGGGAAAACCCAACCAAAAAAGTGGTAAGAAAGGAGACTGGAAGGGTGCTTCAGATCACCCTGGGAAAGCACCGCAGCTAGAAGGGATGGCAGCCATTCTGCCAGTGGGGACCAGTCAGGCTGTGAGAGGAGCACTGGGGACAATGGGGACAGCCAAAGCCTCCCTGCCAGCACCTCAGCAAAGCCAAGGCCACATCTGCTCCCCATGAGCTGGTGGTGGCCACTAAGCTGGTTCTGTTGGGCCCCAGGTAGCCAAGCCACCTCGGTGAGATGGTGGCATCCAGTTTCTGGCCCAAGGAGCCACCTGGCCCAGGAAGGGGACACGCAGGGAGGCCCTGTGTGGTGGCACGAGTGGCTCAGCCAAGCTTTGGCTGTGCAGACCTGCCCTGCTCTTCCACAAGCTGCTCACCCGCAGCACCCACAGGCAGGAGCAGGCAGCCTTGCAGAGGGGAACTGGTGGCAGCAGCTGCGAAGCCACCACGCTGTCTCAGGGCCCCAGCTGCAGGTGGCAGGGCTCCTCTTCCACCACACAGCCAGGCTCAAACCCCACGAGAGGCACCTTGGCCACCGCTGAGCACCAGCTCCAGCTCAGCCTGCAGCCCCTCCAGCCTCGCTCAGCCCGCCCGTGGCACAGCTGGCTGCACAGAGCCACCTGAGCTCCTAAACTGAAGGGGACCACAAGCTGCGTAGGTTGGAAGAAGCCTCTGCTCCAACAGCCCCACAGCAAGGTCAGCCCTGGCTTCTTGGGGTTTGATGATCTCCAAGCGTGGACTTTCCAGCAGCTTGGAGCTGGACTGTCCTCATGGAGACACTGGGTTTTGCTTGTGGCCACTAATCCTTGAGCTACACCTATTGAAGCCGCTGAAGAGGGACAGGGGAAGAGCCTGCTGCTGCTCCAAAACGCGCTGTGTGCCAGCTCCTGGGGCCGGGGCAATCTGCTTCCTGCAGCCCAGGCTGCTGGGCCGTGGGGGGGAAGCTGCACTGACCGGGGCTTTCTGTGCCAGAGCCAGCTCCGAGCCCAGCGGCAGCACCGCCGTGCCAGCCCCGGGCAGAGCGGGGAGCGAGCCTCGGCCACCTTTCCCGGGAGGCAGCATGGCACAACACTCTCCTCCTGCACCCGTTGATTAACAAACTCCCACCTCAGGGGCTTACAGACACTGAAATGACTTCGTGGGCACCTGCGCTGCACTATCTTAACATGATTTCTTTCTCACCTAAGCCTGACCCGCACCATGTCTCACCCCCCTGCCCTGCTTGCACCCGCTGCCGGAGCTGGCACTGCCTGCAGACGCCCCCGGCTGCAGCTCAGACCTCCCCTGCTCAAATCCCAGTTTCAAAATGAGAGGAGAATGAAGAATCCGGCGCTGAGCAGGGGAAGAGCCTCGGCCGGGGAAGGGGGATGCACAGTGGGACCCCGGCAGGGCGCAGGGATACCTGCTCCTCTGACCCGTGCCCAGGCTGGGTGAGCTGCAGAGACTCCCACCTCAAAAGCAAAGCGTTTGCCCACCTTTGCTCCGAGGCACAGGAAGGGAACGTCGGGGCCCTCCACGCAGGCTGGATGGCAACTGCCGGTGAGCTGAGACACAGGGGACCCGCAGCCAGGCCAGGACTGTCCAGGAGAGCTGCAGGGAGGTCATCTGCCAGCACGGCCCCTTGGAGATGCCCAGACCACGGCCTGAAGCATGCCAGTGAGCTTCTCTTCAGCAAGGAAAAGCTGCCGTGATCCCTGCACAGAGCTCATCCCCACAGATCCTGCAAGAGTCCAGCCCCGGGGCCAGGGGAGGGTGCATGCAGGGGAGAAGAAGGGCTCTGGCTGCAGCAGTGGCTCTACACCCTCAGCTCCCCTCCCCTGCTATGTTCCAACTTGGACAAAGGCAGAAAGATCTATACAGTATAATATATATATTTCACTATGAAATAGCAATTTCATTCCCTGCCTTCTACTTGACGCATCCTGAATTAAATGCTTCTTTTTAAGTCGCTCCAGAGGGCTGGCGGGGCTGGGTAGTTTCCCCTCCCTGGAAGTTTCCTGCAGGAAGCACCAGCAGGTGACTTGGCAGGACTCAGACACGATCCTCAACTCCCACCCTTCCCCTGCAGCGAGGATACAACCGTGTGTTCCACCAGCAGCGGCCTGCCAGGGCACTTACACCTCATTTACATGGTTGATCGGTGCAGATTCGTTAACCTCATTCACGCTACCTTCAGTAGCCATGGTGTGGAAGCAGCAGCTGAACCCCTCTGCATCAGTGTATGAAAGGGAGCAAACCAGAGGCAAGGGAAGTGGTGGGGACAGTGCAACATGCACACAGACGGGTGACGCACAGGGGCCTCAGCTACGGCACAGCCAGACGCCTCGCAGGACAGCCAGGCCTGCCCGGGCAGCGCCCACGGGCCCCAGGCCACGGGGGTAAGTCAGGGCTGCAGCCCGTCAAGTGTGAAATCTGCCAAATCTTGGTCAACCTGTGGAACAAGGAGTCCCATCCAGGGGCTGGGTCACTGACCAAGAGCCGTCATCACTGGAATCAGTGCAGAGCCAGATGGTTCAGGAGATGGAAGGAAGAACAATCCTACGGAAAGAAAAGAGGGCAGCTGTCTTAGGGAAACCAGGCTCCACGGGTTGCTTCATGCGTACTGGGGAGCTGGTGTCCCGAAGACCTTGTTGGAGAGCCACAACCCAACTGGCAGCAAACGGGCACTGAGCTCGGGAAAGAGCAAGGACTCAGTCACTCTGGGTCTTGCAAACTGGTCTAACAGGACTGGGAAAAGGAGAGAGACAGCGGGGACCACAAGCTGGAGACCGGAGCACAGCGACGCCCCGGACACTTCGCTGGAGGATGCTCTGAGCTGCCCCAGGACAGTGGCCGTGGGCCATCGTGGCTGCCAGCCTCGGGCAGAGAAGGGAGCTTCCCCCCCCCAGGTACCCACCTTTGCTTTTGGTACCCCGGCCGACCCAGTCACATCGTCCGGCTGTATTCGATGCCGCTCTTGGCAGAAATGCCAGACCAGGGCAGGAGGCTGCAGAGAATGCTCTGGGCTTGTCGATATATCCTCTGGGGAATTGAACATGGGCTCAGGCTGGCTAGCGTTGATCCGATGTGCTGTAGGTAGTCAGTGGCCATCAGTTAAGGACAGTGACATTTCCACTATAAGTTAAGAAATAACTTAAAACACTCTGTGAGACCCCAAGACACAGTGAAAGCTGCTTTGCTCAGTGAGAAGGGCAGATCTGCTCCTCGTGTTAATTGCTTGCTCCTTTCCATCAAAAGCAGGTCTGTTTTGCACCATAAAAGAAGGCAATTTGGGAAGGATGGCTCCTACTTTCGTGGGAAATCCCTCCTCTAAGCCCCTTTGCACTCCACAGCAAGTTCCTGTGGGGATGGCAATCTGTCCTGCCTGGAGAGGTTTGGACAGACTAGCTACATCCAGGAAAGATCAGGTTTCTTCTCTGTGATCCAATGACCTGAAATAAACTCCCAAAGTCAGCCTGAGAGCAGCCTGCTGAGATCCAGGCCAGGGGAGGGTCACAGGGGTGACAAGAAACAAGACCAAGGGCTTCTCTGTCATGCTTCTGGACAAGCCCTGCACCACACAAACCAGAGCACACTCACTCTGGCTTAACACCAGCAGCCACCATCACTGGCATCAAACTTCTCCAACTTAGAATGCAATGTACCACCCTACACCGCCTCCCTGACCTGCTCCCAGAGGAGTTGGGGGAGCCTGGGGACAACCGGGTCACCGCCACATCCCTCTAACATCGCCTGCCTTCCAGCTTCAGATTAAACTCACATCAGTCCCCAGATCTAGCCAGGTCACACTTTGCCAGATTGCCATTTTTAACCCAAAAAAATGATGTCTGCTTGTTGTGTTCCACCGCTAAGCAGGCTGAAAGTAAAGGATATAAGATTGTCCAGGGTGGGTGTCCACCATTGATGTACAGGACGTAGGTGAAACCATCTTTGAGGACCCCTCTGATGGAATAATAATAGGGGAGATAGTGGTGCTGTTTAAAGTCTCTGTTTTCATAGAAGTTTATTGCTGTGTTGTTAGTGGTGAGGACGTGCAGGTAGATGGCTTTGCAGTGATCTTGGGCAGTCGTTGATATATGGTCTTTTAAACTTTCAAGCAAGAGTGAACCTGTTGAAGGAAGGAACAGCAGAATCACACAGTGCAGCACAAGGGTTCATAAGTCCCAGCTGAGATCTCCTGCCCCCGGTGTCTAAGCAGCGATTGCTGCCCACGCTTGAAGGCCCCAGATCCCACCCAGTTCTCACAGACCCTCCCGAGGAATTTAACAGGACCATACTACATGGTTTTAATATGAATTTCATCTCACCTATGATGAATTTCATCTCACCTATGAGCATGGCTTCACAGAACAGATTTTATAAAGACACAACTTCTGATTCAATAACCACACAGACGAGCCAGACAGGAAGCTGCCAGTAACGCCCCTCCCCGGCCAAGCAGCTCCTGGCTTTAGGGCAGGTCAGGGAGTCATTTTCAGTGGTATCAGTCCCATCACATTTTAAAGCTGTTTAAAACAGCAGAGTGTCAAAACAGGACTTCACAAGCAGGTTATTGCATTGTGTCTGCTGAACTCAAAATCTAAGAAACGCTAGGATTTTAAGATCCCTTCTAAGGAAGGGAGCCTTGGTCTCATTCACCCTGGATTTGCTGCAGCCACTAGAGTCAGCAGGAGAAGCCAGAGACGGGCACAGAGGGTACTCCAGCCCCAAGAGAGGAGACCTGGAGGTTCATCCAAGCCACCTCAACATGGCATGAAGGACCCAGCAGAACCTGCAGGGGAACTTCCATCAGGTGTGGTAACAACAGGCGAAAGAAATAGCTTAGCTAACTCAAAATACAGATGAGATTTACCCTGCTGTTTCACAATTCCCAGAGCACGTAAGACTTCGAGCAGAACCCACAGGATTTCAGAGCAGAAGTCAACAGCACTGACTTCACGGTCACTTGATACTTCTGTGAGACATCATCAACAGGAGAGCAGTTTGGTTTTGTTAGGAGATATTCTGCTCTTCTGTCTCTCAGAAATCCAACTCCTCTCTGGTTTAAGAACAGCAGAGAACTAAAAACCAAAGCCTTTTAATGGCTGCCAGAGAAAAATCAGAGCTTTAGCGCTTAAAAGTATGCCTGGGGTGAAAAGCCTCCTGCATGAAAAGATTTCAGCTTCAAACACAAGCAGAAAAACTCTCAAGAGAAAGGTCTCAGAAAAAGCAGCAGCGGCTTCTTGAGGTTGTTTTGCTACAGGTAGAAGCCCAGAGGTTTTAACAGAGCACAGCAACCCACTGTCTAGATGTAACGGATACAGGAAATACTGATTCTGAAAGGAGAAAATTTCAGCAAGATGGAGCTAGGAAAAAAAAAATTTAGAAACTAAAAGGAGACTCAAAGCCACCACAATTTTACGGAACAGAAGACCCCTTCAGCACCTTCTCTCAGCATTATTCTGTGCATTTTCTTCTTTTACAGAAAATGTATCTTACACAGCATTTCAACACGAGTTTTCAATACAGTGCTCCCACTGAGGACCCTTTTGGTCATTTCTTTATGTATCACTTTGTACCTTCCTAAACACAACTGGTGGAGAAGGGAGGACTTGAAGACATGAAGTTATCATACCTGTATAACTCCAGATGAGCAACACTGGATCATGCTGCCAAACCTGGCCTGTTTCCTTTTGCAGACCAAAGATATAGATCATGCTTGAAATTGCAGCAGAAAGGCACTTATTTGATGACAAAATACACCCTGCTCTAAACACAGATAAGCCCTTCTGACTGTAGGATTTTCAAATGGCTGCAAAAATGCTGAGTGTTGTAGCAGACATTCAGAGCTGACTTTTACAAGCGTTTGACAGATTTAATCAGGCCCAAGCTAGTGCTCTTTTTCCAGTTCCCTTTGTCGTTTTCTTAATGTTTGTTCTATCTCTTGAAGTTGAAAGGTTCAAAGCCTCAGGGACCATACTGCTGATACCCATGAAAGATAATCGGAAGCCAGGGAGTATATATTCCCTTTTGTCCCCACCGGACAGGCTTCAAACCCTGCTCCAGGGTGAAGTCCTGGCACTTTCAGCCCATCTCAGCAGCAGGAGTGCAAGTTTTTGGTGTGCTCAGCTGTCCCCTGAGAACAAGACGCACAAAGCCTCACACTCTTCAGAAACATCTGCACGTTGTGTTGTGCCTATAGCAGTAAAAACATCTCAGTGCACCCGCACTAACACCAAGAAGGGGATGTGAGTGCATCATCTTCCCAGTTGCTGGTGCAAATAACCGACAGGCTTGACTGAAAAGATTATTGTGGTGAAATGGTGCAGCTCCTTCAGTTATGCCCACTAGTCACACGTGGCAAACAACAGCAGCAGAGTTGTCACTTAGCAGCATCTTACCTATTCCGTGTTTTCTGAACTCTTTCACCACTCCAAGACTTAGGATGTAAGCAACTTGAGTGTCCACAGGAAAATTGGAAGCTAGGATGTCTCCATCCTGAGTAGAGATACAACAAGTTATTTAGTAAAATACCTGGGGAGGCACAAGGCGAAAGCAAGAATCCCATACTGGAACATCTGAAAATAAGGCTATAGCAGGGAACTTCTCTTCATCAAACAGTCTTAGCTGAAGCTTTTAGAAAGGAGGTGGGGAGGAAAAAAAACCCCAAGCCTGATTCCTTAGGGGTTATTCCTACTTTCATAGCATCTTCCCAGACACAGAATACAAATCATGATGCTTCCTTACTATATACATCATTTGTGAGCTTTAGGGACAGAATACATTGGCGTTCTTTACTAGGAAGGATTCAAAGCACCAATTCTAGAGTTACACCTCAGTGTCTAGATCAATCCAGCAACAGTCTTTACTGCCTGCATGCTCCATCTGAGCTTCGTGTCAGCTGGAGATCTCTGTAATGCTATAGGGGACAAGGAGCATGTTCTATGGGCCCAGTCTCCCAGAGCCATGTCTGAATAAGCCCTTGGCTTTCAGCTTGGCGGGAACAAGAGCCTTTTGTTAGAGCTGCTGAAGATGCAGTTTCTGACTTTGACTAGCCTTGAGGTGAAGACAGATAGCCAAAGTGAAGAGACCCATGCCACTCAGTGCTCTCGGTTCCTATGAAGGTTAAGATTATTGTTTAATCATAACACTGATGGCCTTTTAGAAGTTATGTACCCTCTGCATTGCCCCGATTTCTTTTTAATCCAGTTGCCTATGTTGTTTTCCCTACTCTAACCCATCCTGTCTCCAGTGACCATCTCTCTTCTTCACCTCTCTGCTCTCCTGTGTTGTCTCTCCTGGCCTCCAAGCTCTGTTATCCCTGAAGCCCAAGATATCTGCAGATGGGTTACCTCCGCTTTGTGTTTCAGACAGTGACCATGCAAACAAAGGAGCTTCTGCAAGAAGGCCCAAGAGTGACTAAAGAAGTTCAACCCTTACGTAAGAAGGGAAGAGGTTCCTTCTCCCGCAGCTGCATGTACCTCAGTCACCAGCAATGACCAGGCAGACTGGAAACAGCCAGGCAGCAGTTAAATGCCCTGCTACACGGTCACTTCTGGATTACACCCACGTGATGTGGTGACTCTGCACAGCTCATCAGGCAGTAAGCTTCCCGTTGGGTCACAGCTGCCTGGCCCCAGCAGGACTCTCTGGTACCAGACACATCCCACCACCCATGCTCCATTACCTGGAAATCGGCATATTCTTGGTTTCTTAAATTAACTCAGGACTGCTCTTATAAATGTCTGGATGCAGGAGGGGATAAATACTCCAAAGAGGTTCCATTGCAGTTAACCATGGCAAGAGGGGGACCGCCTCATACTGAAGCAGGGTTTAGTAACGTACCTCTTTATGCACCTTTGTTCTGCTCTTGATCTCTGCCACTATCATTCCCACGATGGAGCCTCTATATGTGGCTGCGAGGGAAAAGAACTTCTTGTTGGAAGTGATATCTCGGTACCATGAGTCAGGGTACCTGGAAAGGAAGGAAAAACAGGAATGTTGCTACACAATTGGAAATGGGCAGCAGCACCTTTATGCCAGTCACTGGAAGTGCAGACCAATGTATTTTACACCAGTCTAAGTGAGAGAAGCTGTGCTACTGGGAGGGCTGTCTTCTGCAGAGACATACAGCCACATAGCTCAGCCATATGTCAACCTAAAGCTCCCTCTATACTACTAATTTAGCTTATTCTGTGAAATCTGGGTTACAAAGTTATTCACCTTTCCTGTCTTAACTGTTGTGTGATACCAATGAACATAAACAGCTGCTGTACCCCACTTGGTAACGTGGTTTCTTTCAATTACATCTAAGCAGGGATGCAGGCTGCTCATGTAATGGCCTCCTGCCTGGCTAAGACAACCACATTTTCATTTTACATTCATTGCCCAGAGCTCTCACTTCCATCTTTAGCAAGTTATTTTTAAATGCAAGATCCATCTGCCCTCATCTAAGAGCGAAAGGATCTCATTAATTTGATACACATGTGAAAAAAATACTGCATACTGGTACAAAAAAAAATAATAAATGAAATCCCATCACCAGCCTCCAGCTCTCCTCCTCCTTCTGCAGCTACTAAAGGGAAACTAGCATACGCTAATTTATTTCAAAGCCAGAGCTCAGCACGCCTTGTGTTTAAAAGAAATCTACAAATTCAAAATATTATGAATGCTTTTGCTGGTTTGTTCCATTTTATGCAATCTTAATTATAATCTACTAAAATCTTCTATAAACCTTCTCAACAAGGCCAAAGGAAAAAATAATCCTTGAAGTCTACAGATGTAGTTTTCCCAGTTGCTTTAAGCCAGAGAGTTATCACTGTCCCCCCGAAAAGCTCCTTATTCCCATGCTTGTATAGACACAAGCATTTACCAAATGGGGAATTGACCTGGGACAGATTGCGATCAGCCTGAAGCCAGATCTTTGCCAGAGCTTTGGGAGCAACACTGATCCTGAGTACGCAGGCAAGTCCTGTTTAGTCTCTCCCTGGGACATTCAGAAGGACAGTCCCTTAGGAAGAGTTGCTCTGTGTCAGTTTGGTTCAGATCTGAGGGTGTTTTCTCCGTGCAAGCTTCAAAACACAGCGTGTTTTCACAAGCACAGGGATGCTATCCTTTTTTCCTGGAGGTGTCCTCCTTTCCCCACCTCACACACAGTCTTTCCCAAGAAGCTGATCCACCCCCCTTAATTACAAAACCCGTTTTTCTACCAAAATCTGCATACAGGAACTTTCTGATGACTTTAGGACCCTGCAGGACAGGCAGCAAAGTGCCACGAACAGGAACACCACCACAGTACACAGAAGATTCAGAACCTGCTACTATCCCAGCAACAGTCCAGATGGCTGCAGAGCCTTCGGTGTCAGCTCTGAACTGGACCACTGCAGAATCAGGCCATTTCTTTCTAAATCCCCGCCATCTCACTCCCCAAACCGGCAACGTACTCTATTGGGAACCAGTCGCCACAGAGCTGTTTCACCGTGTCTATGTCATCGTGGCAGAGAAGACGCAGGTTTACGTCCGTAAGTGCAGTCGGGGGCACCTCCTCTGTCATTCACGCCTGCAAGGAAAGAAAGCACATTAAGAATGATGAAGCACAGATTCTTGACTCTCTGCTTCAGTCAGGCATCTGTGCAAAGGCAGCAGGAGGTTCTCAGTATCACTGAAGTTGTTTTTCCCTGTGGAATGAGTTTCCAAGAGAGACAAAGCAAAACCTGGCAATGTTAACCCAAGAAGCACCTCGAAGCCCTGCTGGATCAGCATAGGATCAGCACAGCTCACTCCTCAGCCTGACCCACCCTCTAGCCCCCCATCTGAATGCACCCCTGCTCCCTGCCAGCACCGTCCAGTGACGCTGCGTGTGACGGACCATGTGGCACCAATCACTTCCAAAAAATGCTCAGGATGCCGCATTAAATAAGCCAACAATGTGCCAAGTGTACCTTACGATGCATGGAGCTCTTCAAATGACTATGCAGGACCAACATTTTCTTAAAACAGAACTGAACAAACAGCTTAAAAAGGAAGCACTACTAGAAGAACATTTATGAAGTCCTCTTACACAATCCTGTCACCTCCAGTTAGTACACAGAGCAGAGGATTCACATTCTTTAAAATGTTAATTTTGTTTAACATGCTGGTGAAATGAGATCTAGTTTCATTTCCCCTCATTTCAACTCCACCAGGGCTGGATTTCCAGCCCAGCAGAGAGCGTTCGAATACAGAAATCCCAAAATACCCTTTCCTTTCACCGTATCACTCCCACAATCCTGCCAACCACGTACAGGACACTTGCTCCAACGTCTAAAGCCTTTTTTAACAAGGTACCAGAGGGAAAGCAGCAAGCAAGAACTAAAAGGGTTGTAAAAGCATTGGTAGCACAGACACACGAATGAAGACCAGACCTTGAGAACAGGCTTTAGGCAGGACAAAGGCCTCGGCGAGACACTGAGCGCACAGAGCAAACAAGGCAGAGACAGGGCAGCTGCAGGACTCGGTTCCCTTTCACGAGCCACCTGCACTTCTCTATCCACAGCTTTGTCTCTCTCACTCCAGCCCTCCTAGTCCCAGGTCAAAGAACCAGACCAAGATGCAAAGGAAGAAATCCACTCTTCATTTAAAAAGTTGTTTGCTTTTCTTTTTGCTTTCTTTTCCCGATTTTAAGCAGCTCAAATCTTGGTTTTGAAATGCTGAGTTATAAAGAAAAGCTGCACGCAGCAGCGCTTGCGTACGCCCTCCTGTTGAAAGGGATGCTCAGCTCTCCTCTGCTCTCACTTTGAAGCTCAGAGACTCGTGAAGGAACTGATTTAAACACACTCCCCCTGAACTGGATATGCCATTTGAACAGTTTCAACGCAAAACTTGCATCACCTCCATAATACATTCTGTAACTGGCAAAGACACACAAAAGGAGTAGGCACAGCAACGATCCCAGTTTGACGTGCTTTGACAGCTCACAACCATGTGCCGATTGCTCTCCCAAAAATTTGGAACCATCCCTTTCCACTGCACCCGTAAGAAAAAAGAACAGGTTAAGCCATGAAATCCACATTCTGTTCCCAAATTTCTCTTTTAAGGTACATAAGCCAGCTTTTTTCTGCAACTCCCCTCGATAAACTGGTAGAGAGCAACTCCCAGTTAGCACAGTGGGATGATATTCAGGGAACAGAGAGTCCCCAGATGCTGGGGTTCTTGGAACTCAACATCAGTGCTGAAAGAGAGGTAATTAGCACTGTTAACGAGAATAACGTTCACCCTTGACTCTGGCACTCTCCCTGCAACACACATATCGCTCCTTTACCTTAGGAACAACGTGAGCCCCCAGCCCTCTCCGGGTAGCATAAAGCCCTTATTGCTGCATCGGCCCAGATCTCCAAGGGAGGAAGGAGGAACTCTACCACGTGTTTGTGTGCAAGCTGGAACACAGCAAACAGCCCATATACCAACAGGAAAAAGGACACAATTAAGGTCCACTATTATCTAGAGAAATCTTTGCCAGCCCTTCACCTGTGAAAGCAGAAAGAATGGCAAAATGCTTTAACAGAGCAGAGATGCAAGGTCTTCAAAGCAAGAGATCCTTCTCAGACACAGCTTTCCTCCCAGTGACTGTCCTACATGACACGAGCGTCTGAGGGGATCCATATATCGATATGGATCACTTGTTCTTCTCCAAAGAACTGCTCAAAAAGAAGCACTGCTATTTCACAGCCTGTTCTAGGACTGTGGCTGCATATTTACTGAGCAGCCTACAGCTTTCACAACCAGTCCAGATGCTAGTTTCAAAACAACTTAAGCACCTAGAAAAAAACCACAAAACCAGTACTCCTTGCTACTTTTAAAACTGATTTTACACTCCTAGGACTGGCTCAAGCCCTCTGAGGCCAGACTGTGAATCTGTCCTGTCGCGGCAGTGAGCATGCTCCCCACCACCAGCCCCTGGTGACCTTTTAACGTGCCTCAGCTTTCCCCCGTGGAGCCCCAAAGGAAGGGCACGTTACTTGCTGTGGCTGATCCGATCCGCGCGGCTGCTGGTTGAGGTAGCTGATGCACAGCGGCGTGTGCCCCAGTCCCACCCTCTCATCCTTGCTGGACCGTTTCAGAGCACTGACCCACCACAAGATCAGAAAGTGAGGGCAAAACAATCGTCTGTAGACCAGGACTGCGTGGCAGAAACTTGGGGAGACAGGCTTCCCATGGGGAGAGAAAGAAAGAGGAAGGAGAAGCGAGCAGGCACGTACAGCCAGAGCCGCTTTGGCTGTGGCGAAGATCCAAGCCCCACTACATCACTTCGTTAGCAGGCATTAAGCGGTACTCGGGCTTGCAACAGCAGCGCTCTTGCTCATACATTTTATTATTCTTGAGAAGTTTCAATGCTCCCGTAAGGCAACACCCCTTCTCAGTCAATAGTCCCAGCATTAATAAATCAGAGATAAAGGAAACAACCATGCTAGAGCAGGGTTTTTGCTAATGAGTAGGGAAGGCCTAGGAGCAGACCTCGCCAGCAGCTGCTGCAGAAGAGGCAGAGCCAGCACAGGATGCATTCTTGCGAGGATTAGTTCATGTTTATTTAACTCTATATTCTCAAAAAGCTGGGCAAGCATTATGCGTTATCCTGTAGCCAAAGCCAGCCTTAAAAAAAATAATCCACGACTGTTTTGTTGAACAGGATAATTCCCCTCCCCTCAAATTCAGACAGCCATTTCCCAGCACCAGTTGTGTTCGCAGGGACTCGCTCCATCCGCTTTGCATTACGTGATCCAACCGGATGCTCCTGCACATTTAAAGGGTATTTAGGACACCGTGTCCTGCCATATGGTTTTAAGAGAGCAGACCTGTGCACCTTCCTCCCTGGCCAGGCGTTGCTGCTGCTGCTGGAGGAGCTGTGGCCAGTGCCTGCTGTGACCAAAGAAGAAGGAATCCCAGGCAATCAATTTTCTTCATACCCAGGGGACAGCCTCTGGCTCTTCACAGATACCTGGGCAAACACCCAACACCCAGGTCCTGGCATTCTGCACAGCCTGTGGCAATGCTGCAATTAGCAGAGCCAGAGTCCTGAACAAAAGCCTGAGCTAGCACAGTGAGGAGGGATCACTTTTAGAGTCAGCTTGGCTTTAGAGGACCAAAAGATACATTTGGAAGCATAAAGAAATAATAAAATAAAAAAACAGTATCCGTGTTAAATACAGCCCTAGGACTCGATGGGTGTTAGAAGGGCCTTGAGGGGTTCAGCAGTAGCACAGCTCCACTCACCACTGCAACACTGACAAGACCAAGTTCTTCTGACCTTTGAGACCAAGTGATGGTTGCTGTGAATCAAAGCAGGGGCTCCAGCCACATGCAGGAGCTGAAGGAGGCCCCCAGCCATTTTTGAAAAGCCAAAGTAAGTTACCTTAATTAATATCTTTTTTTCAGGTGTCAGTCTTTGTTCATGCCACAGCCATGGTGTGGGAAGCACCATAGGTAACATCATCCACTGCCTCCCCACCCAGGAGGGCACAGTGACCCCACCCTTTTGTCAAAATGGGAAACGCTCACTTATGACGATGATAAAATGAGCCCACATTTTATGCTTATGAAGGGGCTGTGCAGTTAAATATGTGAAAAAAGCTCCGAGGACACCCCTTTCCAAAATACCGAAGTTAGCAGTGAGTAGTACTAGAAACTGAGCATTTAATTCCCTTTCCTACCTAAAAACTGCAGATCTTAACACACAACAAATTCATTTCAAAAGAATTACAGGAAAGTACAAAGGTTTTGAGCATTTCTACCAGTCTCCTGCCTTGCTCTACTGAAACAAATCTGGCAAAAAATTTTGGCCTTAGGTGTACTGGGTAGCTGCAGAGGAACCTGTCAAATACTCATTTCAAATATTTAGCAGTAATGGAAGTAGGATGAAAGAAATAATAATTACATTACTAAATAAGCCAACTTAGCATGTAATTTAAAATTCAAGCACATTATAAGGCCTAAACTTACTACTTAAAAATAATGTCATAAGTCTCGGTGTCAATAAGCTCTAGCTTTAATAAGCTAAAAAACAGTATTTCACAATTCTGTCTAAAAGAAAGAGTTGCTTTTAGCTTCCAGCATCAGTCCAAGTGATGGCTGGGACTCCATGAATTATCAACATTCACTCCACACAACGAGCCAAATAAAGGTACTGACAAAGGAATTCCTACTGCCAGGTCCTACCGTGCAAGAGTAGGTCTTCTCTTGAGCCCAGATCAGCTACAAAAAAATGAAGAAAATCTACATAATACCATATTTCTAGAAAAATTTAGGTACTTGCACAGAATCAGCACTCTTAATCCAACAGGGTGTTCAAATACAAGACAAAGCCTGATGCTCAGTAGAATTTGGCAGGCAGCTGCTTAAATGCTTTCAAAAATCCCTCGAGCACTTCCATACCTAAAAGAGCCTGGCCAAATGGCTCAACAAGTTAAGGGTTCCCTTGTTTAGCACTACTAGACGTGTTTTAACGATCCTTCTGCCTTGTGCATCCTACAAAAAGGGAGTTGGATTCAAGCAATGAGCAATCATATGATGCTGGTTTTATGAATTTTTATTTGGACTTCAACTTCCGTCCAGATAAACTCATGAAAATCCCAAATAAAAACATTGTCATCTAGCAACAAATACCACTGAATTTCCTGGCAGAATAAAAGCAAGGTAATCTGGGACTACAGCTATATGAATATCAACTAGAATCATACATCTATAACTTCCAGTAAGGGGTTTATTGGCTTCAAATTTATCATTCACACAAAAACACAACATGAAGGAGTCTTCTTCACTTGCAGAAACAAAGCCAGACTGAAGTCTATCAAAAATCTTTTACTTTCCAATTTAAATGCTAATTGAAATCAATTAATCCGGAACAGAAAAAAGCAAACCTGCAGGACAGAATAAAGAAAAACATGCACTGGCAGGCTAGTGGGTTTTTTATAAGGCAATGCTGCAATTCAGGAAGAACCGTCCTGAAAGGCACGCAGCCAACCACCCCGGCACTGCAGGCACCTGTGTCATTAAATGGTGCAGACCCTTGTTTACTGGAGCTGAAGATTTTCACCTTCTGGAATTCAAGGCACTTTCTGCAAGCACACTCCCGCTAGATTATTGAGAGGGATTATCTGCTGCTGTTCCACAGAAGGAAAAGATTAAGCTCCTCCAGACAACTATCAAGTACATACCATGCATGGGCCAGGCCTGAGGAACTGCAGCGATGCTAAACAAGTCAGCTCTGAAAGCCATCGGGCGTGTTGTCCCTTCCTCCAGTTGTCAGGTCACCTCCTTCTGCCTATGGCTGCACATTTCTGCCCAGCACTTCAGAGATGGATGTACACATAGTAGCTGTATTTTACTTTACACGAACAGACCATCTGCTGGCGTGTGTTTGTGCTGAGCAGATACTCCCTGGAAGATGTGCATGCAGGCACAACGGGCCAGAGCTGCATTTCCTTACCCTGGGTACCCTCACCAGAAGTGCTTCTCCTGTGTCGCCACCAAATCCTTGTTTGCAGCTTCTGTGGGGACAGTCCCCAAATCCCAGCAAGACAAGATTTCCAGGAAAAAAAATTTAATGACACCTGGCATCCTGTTACTTGTAAATAAATAGGATCAGACAAAGCCCAGAGAGAATTTTAAGAACTACTCAAAATGCAGGACAGGCGCACACGAGCTGTGACTGAGCAACAAATGTACTCAAAACTCTGCTATTGCCTGGGGAGTATCACTTCAAGAGCACCAGCGGGAGTTCTCACAGCTATGTCTCTCTACCTTGTGCCATCTGGCGCTGGGGATTTAACGTACATTAAACCGTTCAATCTGAACCAGCCAAAGGTCTAATTCCAACAAAGCAGTAAAGATTTCCCTTCTGCATTTCATTTTAAGCTTACTGCATTTTTAGGTTACTGGTCTCGCGGGGAACGTTCCACACAGACACCCCTGTTACCAAGCTCCTTTTATTTAATACAATAAAATTGCAACTGCATTTGAAAAACATTGTGAAATCATTACTAAGAATCTCAAAGAGGCGCTTCTAGGACTTAGGGCAATATTGCCAAAGCAATAAGAGCCAAATTTTTAGAGATATTTAAATACTTGTTGGCTCGATACCACCTAGGTACTACCTCAAGTCTGGTCATAGAATAAAAAAAATAAAATTAATTGGGTTGGAAGGACCCTTTGGGGTTTAACCCTACTTAGCTCAGGTTGCTCAGGCCCCCGGACCTACATAACATCATCGAGGAGCAAATCTCTTCACCCTGCCTAAGCTCAGACCAGCTCCTTTGCACCCAAAGGCACCACCGGAAAGCTGGGGTGTTAGATGTGCTGTCTACACCAACACAACAGCCTCTGCCAGGTGTGCAATACAAGTACACCTCTCATTTTAACGCTCTTTTTATCCCATTTAATGCTCCTGCTCTTTCTAGGAATCCCACGTGGGTTCGTTTAGGACAAGCAATAAATAAACCCCAGAAGATGTGGTTCTCCTCGTTTCTGGTATGTTACACAAACTGATGGAGCTTGGAGTTCACAGTCACGAGCAGAACGGTGATCGTTTTACCCCTATTCCCGTACCATACCACATCCCATAGGAGTGTTGCCCAAAACTGCCATCACTTCATTCCCTACATCAGCAGGAGCAGGTGCTTGGAGCGAATGAGACACTTAATGGGAAATCTAGGACAAAATGACTGATTCTGTGCCTTAGTCTGAAAATAGGTTCTGATGTTAAGATTACCTTATTTCACAATAGTCCCTAACACCTTTTGATCCAGGCATTACATTTTTCTGTAATTTCTACCAGAACCACAAGCATTGAACTTTAGAGCCCCTCACGGACCCCTGCTCACTCAAGGAAATGCACAAGCTTAAGACTTTGAGCTCCTCATTATTTAAACTCCTTCAGTAGCAGCTTCCTTCTGTGCACAAAACTGCCCTCCTCAACCAGCTCCCGGCACCATCTCCCAGGCTGCCACATCCCGAAGACACGCCGTTAGTCCAGCCCTCCTACACGGACCCCATTTGCCTCCAAAGAACACCCCGAGCACTAACGAGCTCCCCTCAGGGACATCACGAGGAGTATGTCGGTGCCTGGGCTTTCTTCTAAACCCACCCAGGGCAGCGTGCCCAACCAGCACAGCCCTGCAGTGGAGGAGTGCAAAAAACCAGTGAGTTTGGGGAAGAACATATAATAAAGAAAGCTGAATTTATCTCAACACCAGGGAGATCGGAAGGTAACCTTGGGTTCCAGAAAGACAGCTGCACCAGTGAATCGTCAGGTGCCCTGAGACAATTAACAAAGAATAATGTCTTCCTGAGCTAGCCAGACCAGCATGGGGGGGAGCATATGGCTGAGCCCAAAGTACAAGAACCGAGCAATTAATAAAGTAAACTTTGAAAAAAACAAAGGGCCTGAGCTGGCTTCAATCTGCATATTCCTTCCCAGTGACCGCAGGCACCGATCACTGTGACAGTGACCAGTAACAGGCATCACATTTGTACTGGGATTCAACAGTACACTGCAAATGCTGTCTCACACTTGTGCTGTGATTTCAGTATGTTGCTGTATCACCCTGCTAAATCCAAAACCCATAAATATACCAAACAAATAAATTCGATATTAAACCCTGCTCGTGTGAAATCTCTACAAGAGCCTGGCCAGAGCACGTTGGATTTGGACAACCTGGATTCAGGCAGCACTGACACACACAAACTGGGGAAAAACCCATCCTGGCATTCAGCCCTCCTCCCAAAGGGTCGCCCCACGCTGCTCAGCCAATTTTCCCTCTGCTCTGGAATTCTGAAAACATCGTTCTAAGAAACGCACTCGCACCTCGTCCCCAGCTCCACACTTCATTTTCCATGACGCCCAGACTGAGGTCTGTGCACCGCAGGACTAAAAGCCTGAAAGCCAAATCACAGAATCGCAGTAATTATTGCTTTGGCCTCCTGCCATGAAGGATCAGGATTTGAAACAGACCCCAAAAGGATATGAGAAGGCAAAAATGTAGTTCTACCTGCGCAGCAAGCAGCGGTTATTTGTTTGAAAGGAAAACACTTACTGTTAGTGAAATCCTTTTATACTTGTATCCCTGATCCTCTGCACACTTGAAGTTTGACTTGTCAGCCTTCCAGCAGCAGGAATGTTAACGTTTTGCGTGCAAGTCGCTTTCTGGGCTGTTCTTTTACCCTATAGCTCTAGATCCATTACTGAAGCCGTAGATTTCACCGGAGCTGGTACCCCAATAAAGTGTCTCTAAAGCATACTGCAAAAGGCACGGCTTCCTGCTGCCCCAGATACAGCGATTCCTCCAGGGAACGGCGAACAAGAATCTCTAAGAGGGTTTTGCTGTTAAATCTTTTCTCGTTAAGATGCGGAAGAGAAAATCTGCTTTGTGACAGTAGCACCACAGGGAGTTAAAACCCAAGGGTCACAACAGAGCCACATTTACAAGAAGCAGCTCGCCAGAGGAGAAGTACAATACCTTGCAAATGCTGAACACGGCAAGTTTCCAATAGAGAGCTGTTCCTCCAGAAAACAACAAAAAAAAAAAACCCCAAACAACACATCATACATGCAGGCCTGCTGCCATTTCCGAATTAGAATAAACAGCTACACAGAAAACATGTGTAGTGACTGAAAAAAAAAACAAACCAGCCAGAAATTCAGCCTAGAGTAGTACAATCACGGAGAGAGGGGAACTCAGGCCTGTCTCCATTTCCTAGGCGCTGTCCTCGTCACTGAGCAGCAACACACCACTGTCGATAAAACCCAGTCCCTCCGCCTACATCGTTATAGGAGACACTAACAAGTAACTTTTTAGAGGCTACTACAGACAAGGTGCCTTTAACCAAAAATTAAAAAATAAAAAAGCTTGAAAAACTATTCCTTGCCTAGTTGGCAGACAAGTACTCCAAACTCACTTCTCTCCAAGATCCCAAATTCAAAATTTGAGCTGACATGGCTCCTTTGCCTTTTCTTTTCTGAATGATGTTTTCCAGCATGAGACACCCAGGTTCAACTCCAAAACCCCACTGCTATTGCTTTAAGCTAGTAACATTTAAAGTGGATTCTGGCGTAGGTATCTGCTTTCACATTGCCAGTAATAAGGTAAAAAGGAGAAATTAAAAACTTAATTAAAAGCTAAGGCTGGAAAACTGAGCAGCTCCCTTTCCTACCTTTCTGGGAGGAGGTATGCGTGGGTGGAGAGATGTAGTGTGAGACATGAAGCTCGAAGTGTTTTTGCAACACCCTGCATTGAAGCCACCAGACACGCTGTGACTAGTTAAAAAAAAACAGGAAGACAGGAGTGATACCAGTCTAATGACGATTTTAGATAGCGTTCAAGTTTCGAGTTTGTAGAAGAGGTGCTCGGACAAGACAGAACAGCTTAGCCCAATTGTTTCTCTAAAAGAAGATGTCTTAACATCAGAGGAACAAAGCGATAACGGCAGCTGCTGGCACCAAGTCACTGCAGGGAATTCCTGTCCCTTTCCAAAGGCTGCCACCAGCTCAGCAGCCTGTGATGAGCAGGAAGGCAGAGCCCTGAGGATTTCTGAATCAACTCTGCAAGCCACTCACAGGAAGTCCCCAGGTTGGTACCTGTAATTCCTCAGGTATTTACAACAGCCCTGTCATCCAGAGTCAGCCTCTGCAACAGTTTCACCTGCTCCTGCTCACTCCATAAGTTACGCTGGGAGTGGGAGGGTTGAGGGGGGCAGAGAGTTGGAAAATCACCAGGAAGAGAGAGGATGGCAGAACCAGTTCACATCAGACGATGGGTAAGATACCAGGACTGACTCACTGACCGACTTATCAGACTACACTGCTGCGATACCTACATTTATAACACAGTACCTCTCCCCTCCCCCCCAAAAGAACCTCCACCAAAAATAAAGCGCAGCCCCACACGCAAATAAAGATCATCCTTACTGGGAAAGAAATAACAACAGACATGAAAGAAGAACCCGACTTCATTAACAAAAATAAATACACATGCTACATTAAAGGCACTTTGAGCTCCCAGCTACAAAAGACCATTTTTCTGATTTCCACTGTTAGTCCCCACATTTCATGACATCTGAAGCCAGTCCAGATACCAAAAGTCACAATGATACTACTCTGTTTTAGGAAAATAAATGAAAATTAAGAATGCCACAGGTTTTAAGAGGGCACTCACAGGACAGCCGCTTACTAATTCCTCAGACATGCTAAGTCAACTTGCTTTAAATACATTAAGCAACCAGCTGAGAGAAACAACAGTAGCAGCTACTTCAAAGAACAGAATGACCTATGAGAACAATGCTTTACACATTACTGTATGTTTCTTTATTTGCATATAAAGACTAATTAAAGGACCAGTTTACAAGACATAACAGAACCACTTTTTTAACCTGCAAGATTAAAACCATCTACTTTAAAAGCCTGGTAGCAGGCAGTACCCAGTACCACTGCTTCTGATGGGGGTGAAGTGGCTCCAACGTTATGCCTGTACGTTAACACTCTAATTATAATATGCTGGGGGAGAGCCACCACCTCTTTTTTAAAAGAGCCTCACTTCCAAGAAATCTGCTAGACTTTATTCATACAGTTGATTTATTAAAAAAAAAATAAATACTGTGCACTAGCACTCCCAAAAAGCTCCCAGAAGTGTCCCCCATAAAGGCTTTTAAGGAAGCTAAACTGGACTAAGGAGGGTCTGTGGCAGATTAAAAGAAAAGAAGCAAATCTAGGATGACTCCATAGTGAAAAGAGATTCCAGCTACAATCAGTTCAGCAGATACATAAAAACTAGATGGGAGAAGGGGCAAATAGATATGCAACGAAAAATTTATGATCCTTTGGCACAGGGCACAGATTTCCAGGACAGTAAAATCTAAAGCTAGTCACAGTTGTAGAAAGGCCTCACGATGCCAAAAAGACTAATTAAAGCGGCAGATAAAGTCTGTAAGCCGGTAGACAAAAAAAAGGAAGGCAGGCTGGAGAAAGGCAAACATTTCCAATTCGTGTTAACCACTACAAGAGGAAAACAAAAATATATAAATACATCCAGGCTCTCACTGCGAGTTCCATGAGAACACTAGTTTGCTGTCAACACAGGACACTGGGAATTATCGGGGAAAAAACGCACATCTAGAAAGCCTTTGGTCCGAGATAGTTGCAGGTATTTAAAGCCCCTTTATAAGCGTCAGTAAAAGGTCAGGCAGCCACATTCATAAAGCGAAAGAGAGAACCGCCGCAACCAGTGGCCAAGGTTCAAAGGAGCTCGCCACGGGAGCTGATACCGGGAGGTGTCGCAGCGTAAAGGAAGACAGGATGAACCACAACAGGTACAGAGCGGAATAAGAGTTCAAACTCGCTACTGTCAACATA
>JAHREE010150601.1:0-62309 GCA_033628505.1 Tringa tobata
GTGCTTGACGCTGGGCACAGACCCTTCTGTCAGAGCAGCTCTCTGCCAGCGAGGAGGCAATGGCGTGGGAGCCAGCGGCTGGAGCAGGGGATGCAGCCGGTTGTCCCTGCCTTTGAGCCCTGGCTGTGGAGCATCCCCCACGCTGGGGGGGTGCCCCTGTTCCTGGCAAGATGCTCGAGTGCCTGCTGCGCTGGCGTGTGCAGCCACGGGCACTGCTGGGCAGGGCTTGGGCAAGCAGCAGCGTTGCCTGGGGCACCGGCAGGGCAGGAGAAGGGCAGCACAGGGTGGCAGCCAGGCTGCTGCCCATGGGGCACAGGCAGGGCAGGAGAAGGGCAGCACAGGGTGGCAGCCAGGCTGCTGCCCACTGAGAGTCCTGTAGAGTCCTGCCGGTTGCCAGGGGAGTCATTTCGATTATAAAGCAGCATTGGTCTACATAGCAGCTTTCTCAGTGTTTGTTGATTGGAGGCAATTACTGTAAAATACTTGATTTATAATGAGGCATACTTAATAAGCAGCAAACTAAAATAAATACTCGGGAATTACCTGCTGGAGTCTGGCTGTTCATTCTCCTGAGTTGTTGCTTTCCCTCTGTGGGCTCTGCCCTGCTCTAGAGCCTCTGAGTCACTGGAGGCAAAGGCAGCAGTACTGGGGTCTTGGCTGGTGGAAAGTGGGTGAGATCCTCTTTCTTCTCCATTTTGTTCATCCTGGGGATAGAGATGTTTTCCGGGCAGCTCATTTACTCAAGGTGGGCTGCTTGCCTGGCATACAGGTCGGGTGTGATCAGTGTGGCTGTGTGGAGCACACAGAGCGTGCAGCTACCATGGCATTGGGGTCTAGTCTGGCTTTTGCTGTGGTGTAGGGAAGCAGCAGCATAGAAATAACAGTATGCTTGGTTAAGTTTGAAGCTAATATGTTTAAGAAAATATGTGGGAAATGGCAAATTACTAGTTTGAGGGATCTGTGCCCTTCAAGAATAGGATAATTCAGTTGGAGTATTTCTGAAAGTATTAAAATAAGGATGTGCTCAACCTTCCCTAGAGATCAGGCACTGGTGGCAAAAGAATGGCTAACATTCTGCTTCCGTGTCACAGAGGGGCATTTCTCTGACACCTTGCTAGCATTGACACTTTATTCAACCATTTTGATTCACAGCAGTTTGTTTTTACACAGGAAGTGTCTGTGGCGCTTGTCAAAATGAGAAAGTGACTGTCAGCACCTGGCTTGGTCATCCTGTCACCGGAGCATCCCTGGAGCCAGTGCTCAGCCCAGCTGAAGCCGGAGGAGGTAGAATCACAGCCTGATCAGGTACTGAGCCGGGAATGGGAAAAGTTGGCTGATGCTGAGTTGAAGTTGTGGATTATCATTTGTTATAAAAATAGAATTCTATTCCTTAAAACCTCTTGCTAACATGTGTGATACAGTGGTGGCCCAGTAATGACAGCGACATCATCTGTGTGCCTGGCATGGGTGCATGTTGTATGCTCGAGTTCTGTAATAGATCTGAGGTAAACATAAACACAACTTTGCATTTTCTGGGTATTTGATTTACACATCTAATGTGCAGTACAGTTCAGTATGTGTTGGCCCATACCTGTATCTAGGCTCCATGTGAGTTTGAAAGAATGGGCTAGGAATACTTTTAACGAATGTTTGAATGTTGAAGAGCAATTTGATGTCTTGAAGGAGAATTTTTCTTCAGTTCTATTTTCTACTCTAATAGGGAGATAAAAGTGCCAGCTTTCAAGGAGCATAATGTGATGTGGCAGCCATAGAGCACAGAAAGGTAGCAGACTAATGAGATTTTAAGACAAAACCGACTGTCAACTTGCTAGCTTTATTTTTATTTGCTGAGATTCCCATAACCGTTCCTGGAAACTGATACTTAGTCTTGCATTCGCATCTTTCAAATTGTCATACTTAGAAGACTTAGATTTGTCTTGTCGTATGGAGAGTCAGAGAAGTTCAAGGTTTTAGTTGATTGTACTAGATTTGATTTTTTTTTTCTTACATAACTGTACTTTTCAGTTTATGTGGAGCTCCTGCTCCGAGGATGATGATCTGAAAAGATTTTGCATATTTTTCTGCACCTTAAAGATTCCTTGGGAAGAGAGCTAATACTTACGTGTGCTTGTACAATGCTTGGGATGGCAATGGCCTGCAACTCACTTCTAGAGGAAAGTATTCTTTGAAGAGGCATAGCGTTTTTCACCTCAAGTGATGCTTTCTCTCCAGAAATACATCTGTCTCAATTTATTCATCACATTTTGATGTTGTTTTTCATTTATTGACCTAGGTGGAAACAGTGGGATTTTGTTTAGATGATTCCTAATGTTCTAGGGGTAACTTCCAGCTCCATCTGATTATATCTTTCCTTGTGTGGTTAAAAAAGGAAAGTCGTTTTCTAGCATGCATTCGGAATCCTTCACTTTTTTGTCTTGGGAAATAAGAATCAGCATTTATTTGATTCAACAGCCAGCTTCCTGCTTCCCAAGGAAGAGATAGTGGCTCATTTGCCTGCAAACATCCCTCCTGTGGAGAGTCTTTGTTGGGGAGTTAGAGGAAAGCTAGCAGCTACCAGTGAAATAGCTGCATGGCAGGATGAAGAGGGATTATTGAAGCATTACTAGGAAATTCATGGCTGTGTACAAGACCTTATGTACTCCACAGACAAGCTGACCTAAATTCTGCAGCCAGGCCTTACTGGTTTCTGCAATGATGTGATGTGGCAGCCTGGATAACCTGCAGCATATCTGGGTTTAAGTAAAAAAAAAAAAGGGGGGGGTGACAGAGAAAATTTACATTTGAGTAGAAAAGCAGACAGGGGAGTCTTTATATCTGTACTGAATCTGTCTTAAAAGTTTTGTTGTTTTCTAACCCACACTTCTTTATTCTTACTATTGAGTACTTTTCATATAGTCAGGATGAGCCTGCTTTATAATGATGCTCATTAGTAAGAGTGGAGAATTGTTTACTCCTGGATAGGGATGGTTTTAACCATAAGAGGCTTTTACAGATGGTTTGGAGTTGAGACACGTTTTAGCAAAGAAATGATGATATGTATCTTACCAGTAGTGAAACAGTTAACCCAACTGACACTTAATTGTCTCTTGGGGGGAACAGGATCAGTATCTACTTGACATAAATGGAATGGCTTGCATTTATGTTTTCAGGCAGTCTGTTTCCGAAGATTGTATTATACACAAAACATGACAGAAAAATCCAAATAGAAAATGAAATGCCATGTCTGTCAAAGTTGGTTTCTGACCTGCGTGCAGAATTCTACTGCTGTTACTTCTGGTAGTAGGATTGTGACTTTGCAGTTTAGTTTCTGCTGGCACAAACCTGGCAGTTACTGCTTCCTCCCTTTTTCTGTAGATGTAAGCCAGCCTGATGCAATGCTCCCCTTTGCCTTCACCCCTCCTGCACGCGTGATTTCGTTACCCGGTCTTGCCGCTTCCTCCTGAGGTGCCCCGACGGCTACAAGACGAATTTTTCTGCTGGTGCTGCTTAAGCTCGGTCCTGTGAAAGGAACAGTTTATGCAGGCAGAAAAAGTTCACAGTCACTAGAAGGGCTTCTGCAGTAAGGTTTTTGCTGGCATAGTTGGGAGGCAAGAAAAAAAATAAATCTTGGCTGATACAGCTAAATCAGCAAAATGTTACAGTGTGGCTAGGGGCTTTTCTGTGCAAGTGTTCTAGTCTGGTTACTATGATGGAGTGTGTATGTATGTATATATATAATATATTTGTGTCTGGACAGAGCATAAGCTTTAAGCTCTTGATTTTTTTATTTTTTTTTTAAGAGGAATTTCTGCAGCTGCAGAATCCTGAGGTGCCAGGGGAAACAGTGATATCCTCAAACATAGCTGGTTTATTTTAGATCACATTTCACTGGTGTGCTTTTGATTTAAGAACAACTTGTCTGTATAAGCTATTTGTTTACTATACGCACATAATAAGCGGCAATGCTGACCTTCTGGAAGCAGGAATGAAGGGATGCAGGGAAGGGTGGATTTTCTTGGTTATTTTCTTTCAGTTCTTGTATCCTGCTTTACCGGCGTTTCGGCATGTAACTCCTCTGTGCAGTGTAAGAGAGCACTCGTTCTCCAAGCTAGGCAAATCTGATGGATTTACTTGCTATGCATCAGCTCACTCCCTGAGTTTATTACAAAAATGCATTGGTACCAAGCTTAATGTTAGGAGGTAACCTGAGTTGTCAGCCTGCTCTGATCTGCTCGTGGAGTGAGTGCCAGGTGTAGCTTGCACCGATGGTCGTTTGTATTTCACGTGTCCGAGCTGTGTGAGCTTGTGGCAGAGGGCGAGACCGTGAGTAGCTGGCTTATGAAAATAAACTTTTGACAAAATCAAAATCAGTTTTTGACAATGGCTACCAAAGGGCAGACAGACAAAAGATGGATGTCCTGAAGAGCTGTGTGTTCTGAAGTGCCCCTCAGCCTCCGGGGCAGGGTGTGCTGGCTCCAGACATGTTGCAAATGGCAGATTTTCCTGGAGATTTGCCTGCAGATCAACTTCTAACTTAAATACTGAGGCACACTCCCGCTGTGTTGTAGGGGCTCCCTGCAGGTCTGCCTGCTCAGGTATCGAGTGGGTGTGTTTCAATACCAGAAGCAGTAATTAGAGGCTTATTAATTGACAAATAATTTAAATTTGTTTGAATTCCTCCCAAGCTGATAAACTGTTTTTTGCTGGCAACAACGTTATTGCCAAGGCTGCCTCAAGGCAGAAGTAATTTTTTCCTTAGGTGTAGATATGGATGTCATTTTGACGACTACTCTGCAATGAAAAAGACTTTTGTGTACTTCACTTCAATGTTGCAATTCTCATGCCAGGTTATCTTCTCTTTCCTCCTGTCCTCCCAGCAGAATTTTCAGTGTTAAGGTCAGATACGCAAACTGGAAAATAGCCCTACTTTGGTGGTTTTCCCATTGTTTTTGCTCCCATGTTTTGTTGCCGGGGCGGGAGACTTGTCTGTTGCTGGCGTCAAAAGCCGGTCCCCGCAGGCACATGTCAGTGAGCTGAGCTGTCTCCAGCCAGCTTGTACCTCCTGCCAGCCTGGACCTGACCCTGACACTGACCCAGCATGGAGGGGGAAGGAGACAGCGCTCATGGGTGTTTGTCAGCGAACTCAATCTGAGCAGGGTCACTTTCAGTGGACTGATGTCACGTTGCGTGTTTTTATGGGTTTCCTGCTGGATGTATACCAAATTCAGTAGGCTGCAGTAATCTTAGCTGTGTGTTTTGACACAATATGATATTGTTTTGAAATATTTGCCTGCTCTCAGTTTTCCACTGGAATCTCAGGAGGTGTGTTTTGGATAGATGGGAAGAGATTCTCACCGCGTGGTTGATCCTTCAAGGTTCATCCTTTGGTTTTGGTAGGTGATGCTCTCTTGAACATGGGAGCACCATCATAGTGTGCTTGTTTCCTTAGAGGCTGCCTGTGGACCCCTGGAGCACCAAATCGGCGTGGTGAGGCTCAGCGTTAAAGTATGTCCATCCTTGTCCGTACCTGATTTAGTTTCACAGGGATGTGAAACACTTCCAACAATTGAGAAACCACAGAACGGGTTGGGTGGGGAAAAGTCTGCTTTTCCAAGACCTGGTTTTCCTTGTGTATATGGGCCTTACACGTTGTCTATTAATCCTATATTTGCACCTCTTGATGGTGAAAAAGACGTGCTGTAAGAAGTTGGTCACATTATTGCCTGGCACTTCAGACAGTAAAGATGGGGGGGAGAGAGAGAGATTTGCAAGGGAAAAAATGAACAAACAGCTCTTTGTTGCCCAACTATTTTAGTGCTGCTGTGGTTTAGCTGTAATATTGCGTTACTCTGTCCACAGCTTTTTATGGGCCTCTTTTAGAAAAATTTTAAATTTAAATAAATGATGCATTTCTCTGATTTAATTTATTATTTCAAGTGCTAGAGTTTGCTTGCAATTATAACATTGCACTGCCTCTGGTGATTGGATATATAAAATCCTTGCCTTTTTTGCTGAGCAATAAATTCCCAAACTTTTCACTTCTCTGGCTTTGCATTTCATGAAGTAGCTCTTGCTCAATGTATTATTGGAAACTGTGGAAAAGTTTTCTGTGCATAATTAGAATTGATTTGATCAATAAGGCATCAGTCTCCTTTCCATTCTCTTAACCCTTTATGTTCTGTAGGAGCTGGGCAAAAAATTTTGAGGTTTCTGCTCATAAACTGAATCTGTTACCTTTTGAAGNAGTGTGGTGGTTTGGGGCTTTAGAGGCAAAGCTGAACTACCACTGCCCCAACCCACTCTCCCAAAAAAACACAACTAAAAACCCCAGATTGTTGCTCGCACCAGAGCGACAGTTTGGGTCCAGCCATAGCTTGCAATGGGATCGGGCAGTCCAGCATGCCTTGTCTTTATGGCAGGTCCTGCTGCGGGGTGTCTTGCTGTCTCTCGTGACACTGGGCTGTGATGGTGATAGTGCTGCTGGAGATTGGGGCAGCGGTCACTCCTGCAGCATAGGGGAGGACTTTGGAAATAGGGGTGTTGCATGGGATTTTCTTTAGATGTTGGACTCGATGATCCCAAGGGTATCTTCCAACCTAGATGATTCTATGATTCTAAGAAGCCATGGGCTGGGATAGAGCTAGACGTTCCCAAGTCAAATTACCACCTTTTGGTTGATTAGTAATGGGTGTTTTTCCATAAGTCTGTGTACTCCCTAGTCCCTGGGCAGCAGATGATTGGTGGTGACTTGCAGTCAAGATCTGCAGCAATGTTGGTATTTCCTTTTCAGCTGCGGGAACAGGATGGGGAGCTGTGGGGAAGCTCCACAGGCTGTGGATGAGTGTTTGGGAAGGCAGAGGTGGGTGGTGGTGGAGCAGGGAGGTATCAGAAGGGACAACAGCATGGAGCAAAAAGCGTGAGTAATGGTATGGGAACATATTGGTCCACTTTTCCTCTGAATTGTGCTGTACTGGTATGTGTATTTAGACTGAGACAACCTGGGATAACTGGCTGTCAGCTTGGTAAAATAATCAGGTTGCCAAGAACTCCATCACCTTATTAAGCATAATTTCAGATTTATGACATGTTTGTCCATCTTTAATGTGGCTAATTTAAAATATGCAAATGTGGTTTTTAGAACTCTGTAGTTCCTCTCTATTTAGCTCATGCAAATTTTTTTGTTTCTCTTGGTTTTGCTCCTCTGCTCTCTCAACCAGGGTTCAGTCTGAAGGCAATAAATGAGAAACCCTTTCTTTCCCTAAAGGGGGATGTGTAGGCTGTAGGGGATGGGAAGATGAGAGTTGGAGCTCTTGTCCATAAACATTTACCAAAGCTCATTTCAACAGCCTCTTCTGTCTCTATTACAATAGCTGGAGCTATGCCAACCTAAAAAGCCCAAAACCTGCTTTGCTTTGACATTTAGCTAGATCCTTATATTAATATCCTAATGAGGGGTAGAGTTACTTCTGTTTTCCTTGTGTTTTGGATAGCACTTACATCATTGGTGGAATTTGGGTGGGTTTTTTGCACTGTCATTGAGTTTCTTTTGCTTGCGTGGGTTGCTCACATAGCTGTGTTAGTGGGAAGACAAACACTTGAAATAGACAAATATGATGAGGTGAGGGCTGTCAAGTATTATGCATATATTCTGTACCTTGCATGCTGAGTCCCTGACCTACTTGAGGTCTCTAGGTACTCCTGCAATGTAAGTGTTTAGCAATGATAAACTGCAATGTCTGGCAGAGGGATTCAGTGTGCAGGAACAACACCTGAAAAAACAACCTTTAATCCTTTCCCTGAAATGAGCCAGTTCCAAGGTTTCTGTTCTTTTGGGAGGGGTTGGACAGGGTGTTTCCATGCAGTATATGCTGGCATGATATTCGGTGGCCAGCGCCTTGTTTTAATACTTGTCAGCAAAGTAACATTGATAGAGCTGACTTTTTTGACCTATTTTTTTTTTCCTGTATGTGTGCTGGCAGTAATTCTTTGAGGAATTTTATTTTTTTCCTCCCAGAAATAGTCAATATATCAGGAAAAGCCCCAGTCAGCAATAACATCTGAAAACAACAAAAAAGAGTAGAAGACCAGAAAGCCCCCAGGTAGTCCCTAAACAGCAATGAGCTATAATGTGGTCAAGGAGAGAGCTGCAAGCAGCCAAGGGCACTTGCTAAGGTGGAGATGGGTTATGAAAACCTGACAGCTGGCATTGATTTTTGAATGAGGACAAATGTAGTTGTGTTCTCCAAATAAATGCTCAGACTGGTCATGTTACTTGGTGTTCCTTATAATATTAAATGGCTGAGTTTCACAGCTTGTCACAAAAGGCCTTGGAATTTATTCTCGGCTTTCTGGATAGTCTGATCACAGATGATGGAACTAGGCAGGCTAAAGGGTCATGGCATTTTAGAAAGCGATTCTCTTAAAAATAACTCAATGGCCTTTAAGAGTTGGAGTTATCCCCAAGATAAGCTGTTTCTGATTAATCTGAGGCCAGGGATGTGAGTCTTTCTTGCTTATTAAAAGCACTAAACATGGGCCAAACATGGATAGATGTGTATAGAATTAAAAGGCTTGTGGATCAGCACTGGTTGAAAATGTTTTCTGAAGTTTGAATGGGTTAAACAGTATTACTGATGTTTCTTGACACCTTTTTTGGAATATCATCTATCATATTAAAAGTGTATTTAGGGAATGGGCTTGTTTTCATTCTGTACAACCGGAGGGCACATCGGGAATGTGCATCTTGTTTTCAGACTAGTCATAAACCAGTCCTTGGGAGCTGACTCATTGCTATTTTGTAAGCAGGGTTTGCCTTCCTTTCATGCGGTTCTGCATTTTTCTGTTCCCTAGTCCATGGTAATTTAGATCTTAAGTGTGCTGGTGTCAGAAAGCCTGCCTCCTGGAGCAGTCTCTTATCCCTATGTGCACGGTGTGTACTCGGCCTGATTTGATACCAGCAAACATATTTATTGATGGTTTTATTTCTTTCTAGTTTGGTCTTCATCAAGCTATGGTACAAAGGCACTTTGTACCTGCAGCTCTCTAACATGATTATTAATACACGCTTATTAATCAATTGGGGGGCGGTATTGTATTTAGTCTGTTATTGTTATACTAGCTCACTTGTACGGGCTTGTTTTCAATTTTTCCTACACAATAAATGAGACTTTCCTGAGTTTCAGATTAATTGACATGTTCTGCTTGTATTTTAACTGAGCTTTGCTATTGGGATACCATGGTAGGGTGGGAATGGGAAAAATGGGCCACTGGAAAGAATCAGAGGGAAGGCCGTAGCTCTAGTACAACTTCAGCATTCAAGTTACAATTTCTAGTATGTAGCAGACCTTGAATTATGACGCTGGATTCCACTATTGACTTTCAAAATCGCTTAAACTTAGCCTCATGCCTTAGTAACACTTTATTCATGGCAGGTCAGATATTTTCCCCTGATTGATGGTAACTTTTTATTATTTCCTTTTACTTGGATCAATTAATTATTTATTTTTTTTTTAATTGGCAGCTTAGGAGTAGGTAAGATGCCAGAAATCTGTCGTCATTCTTATTTTTTAACTAAAAGTTTTTCTGAAAGTAACTGTGTACCAGTGTGTAAATCAAAAGGTCTTTCAAAACCTCTGCACCTGTGATTTTTTTTTTTTTATAGCCTTGCTAGGTTACAGTTGGAAGGTCTGATTGTTTTAACTGATGTTTTTGCAAAACTTGTGTGACTGGAAAACTGACAAGAATCATGCCAATTTCTTGTTACTTCTGCATGATTAAAATTAAGGGCAGCAGTGTGGGCTGCCACTAGAAATATTCCAAGGCAAATCATACTGGAGAGTCTAGGGGAGAGAACCCAGCAGAGACTTCTTTTCCCTGTTCCTTCTCTTCCACTGTAGCTCCAAGGCTGAACATAGTAAAAAAGAAAAATGGAAACCATTCTCATGAAAAAAGGGTGGAGTGATACCACTTTTCCCGATAGTAGCCAGGAGGCTGTGGAGAGGGGAGAAACAATAGGAAGCTTTTGGTTTCCTGGGTGGAGTTTCACATTTGATGCTGATAAGTGGGAGCCGATAGACAGGCAGAAGGCATCGGGCTGGTAGAAAGGCAGCACCTTCCCTGGGAGCTGCTGGACTTCAGTCTGGGTGTTCCTGCAGGAAACTCCACCCTCTGGTCCTATCTCTGGTACGTTTTCTAAGCCTTGATGTGGTTGTCTTGTTACTGCTGGCAAAAAGTTGCATGTGTGGGAGATATGCAAATGTGCTGCGATGTTCTGATACAATTTTAGCGCAGGAAAAGAGCAAGCTCTGTGCATAGGTATCGTCAGCTGAGCCCCAGTCTTGCAGCTCGGCTTATTCAACAGAGCTGCTCACTCTGAAAAGAGGCTTACATGGATGTGGGGTATAGGACCAAGTTATTAATTTTGTAAGTTTAAAAAGCAATTCCTGTCAAGTCATACTTCCATAAAACTAAATTCCTTTACAGACAGTAGGAACTGTCTGAGTGTAAAATAATTTGATTGTTTAATGGCATGATTATTGAGAATTTCTGACTGTGTGAATTCTCTTAGTGCTTGCAGTGTGTACCATCACCGGAAGAACACTGGCTTTGCTATGAACAACTGAGGTGGACTTTATCTTCTCTTGTTTCTCCCATTGTAAACATTCTAAATACTGTGTTGCCTTTTGTGTGTGTGTGTGATTTTTCTTTTCAGGTTCTATGAGAATATGATCTTTTTGTGGGAAAGAGGAATGAAGCTACTAAAATCCTTTCTCATATGCAGGGTTAAGTATTGCACTCAGGAGGGTAATGCTCCAGTGGAATTTGCAGTCTTCTCATAATTTAGACTTTGGTAAAGAAAGTAGATGAGTCATTGCAGGGGTTTGATGGCTGAAAAGACTGATTAATAATTAATTTAAAAACAAGAAGCCCTTTCCCCTGTCCCAGCTTTTAGCCATTCAAAAGATCATCAGATTCCCACACGTACTTTAGCATTTGAGTACTATGGACATGTTTGTTTTGATGTCTTTCCCTGAACTGCAAATGTTGCTTTTTCTTTGCTTTCGCTCACACGTTATTTATAGAGATAAATGTCAAATTTAGTTGGAGCGTTTTGATGAGGTTACTGCACTTTGAAAGAGCCAAATGTTCCCATTATTTTGGTGTGTTAGGGTTAATTATACTTGCTTCATAACCTTTTTGAGTTGCACTGGTATAGTAGGTGCTTCATGGGTAAAGGTGTTCCGATTTTTCAGTGTTTGTATGCTCTTGCGCACAGGTTCATTTGCTTTTCCTCAATAGGTGTTTGTCAGTCAAGGCCTTGTATTTCTACAGGCTTGTGTTTAAGCTGGGCGTCTAATGGGAAACCCTAGGCCCATTTTGCCTTTATGCTGGGATGGTGGTAAAAGGGGAGAATGCTGCAGGCTCAGTCTGATCCTGAAGGGATGACTCAAAACTGGCCCTTTGAATTCAGTGAAATTAGCATGAATAGTCTCTATTGGAGTTCTTTCAACTGCAGTAGGCTCAAGACCAATTCATGAAAGGCATGGAAGCCTCAGTAACCTTTAAGATGTAAACTGATGCCCTCTGAGTGCTCCTGTCTGGAGAAGATCTTTGATACGAGGTAGGTTTTGTGACTCTGATCCTAGAAGCCCCGGTAAACTGGGGTTTGTCTTTTTATCAATTAAAACCATGTTGTGTGCAATCCTGGGCATTTTCAGTCTTGAATCTTGAATGTTTAATGCACAGTGAATATACATTGAGGCATTTTTTTGCTGACAGTGAACAAAGAGCTACTCTCTGACATTTATTTGATTTTTTTTTTTTTTAAATTTATTTATAAGCATGAAAGGTGATGAAAATGTGCAATAATTTTACCTTGGACTATCGCTATCATTCAGTGTAACCCTGAAATAATTCACAGTCCAACAGTCCCCTTGGTCATTAAATCCTGAATTATGGCTAGGCTATAGTCTTCTGACCAAGTTCCTCTAGAAAGAAGATGGCTGTCAGATATTTGGCACTGAGATGTAGCTACAACCTTCTGGTGTTGGTGTTTGTGACATTGCATTTTGTCAGATACGTAGGGTGTAGCAGCTGAACCTTGCACTTCTCAAGGCCTCAGTCTGTGAAGAGTTGTCTAAATTTTCCAGCTCGCAGATAGCGATACACTTTGGCCTGCTTTAACCATGAACTTTAATTTACCTTAGTCAGAAGTTAAGATTTAGTTGCATGCTGTATAAATTCTTTATAACAGTTATCGTGTGGTGCAGAGTTACATGAGTAGGGTTTTTAGAGTGGAAAAGAGTGTGCAGGATGCCTTTGCAAGGATGGCATTGGAGATAGACTCCAGTTACTTTTGTAAAAAGAGGTTGTTTCACCTTTGTAATAAAACAACCATTTGCATTGGCACAAAATATGGAAGGGAAAGCCTTTTGTTTTTCTTTTAATTTGTGTTAAAAGGATTGAAAGTAGAAAATGTGAGTGTGATGAAGAGATTTTAGCTGCAGGGAAGGATGTGCAATTTTATTTATAAAATCAGACCTCCTCAAATGCTTGTTTTACTCCAGTACAACCTCCTTGTATAAATGTCATGTGCAGGATTGAGTGGGTGGTCACCTGCTGGGTTGTACAGAGAGGAGGACAGGAAAGCAGTTTCCTCTTGAGGGGTACTGGGAAGAAGTGGATGATTTCATGGCTTCAAGTAGATAAAACTTGCTCTTGTGGCAGTATGGGCAGTGGAATTTGACGAGAAGTGGGAGGGGAGAAGGATATGTGTGACTAGGGTGATGTTTTGCGTTGTGGAAGGAAGAAGCAGGGTCTGGAATTCATAGTCTGACATTTTTGAATGTGTGAAGTAAGCCAAAGGAAGCTTGTGGGTGTTGGGACATAACTGATTTGCTCCAATTTGTTGAGTAGGTGTGGACAGAAGGACAGCAAGAAATCACTAGGCTATGTTTTAACCTAAGAGGCAAGAATTGCGCAACTGCACTAGTCAGAAGGAAATGTCCCAAGGCACCCTGTGTTGCTGTGGGTCCCGGTGTGTGAGCCTGGCAGTGCAGCTGTATTCAGTTCACAGCTCCAGAGCTGCTTCTCTCTGGATTCCTGCCATTGGAAACCTCCTAATGCAGGGAAGGCCCGAACCAGAAGTAGTTGCAGTTACATTTGCTTTTCCTGTGGGATCACTGCAGAACCCCTGGACGGATGAGATAGGGGTCTGAGATGACCCGTGTTTCCTCCAGACCTTAGTTTTTCCTACTCGCAGACTTGTCTGCAGAGGGGGATTTGTGGGTTGAGCAATGGTGCTGTGAGGGGGTTCTGTGGCAGAGTGAGTGGATCTGGCTGTTGAAGTTTGCCCCAGGGAGCAGGGCTCACCAGGGCACCTCACCTCGTACGCTTGGTCCAGAGTCTGTAAAGCAAGAGTTAACATACACAAAATATGTGGCTAGGCAATACTTTTACATTAAACTTTGGCAATTTTTGTAACAGCGTATCTCCTGATAATTACTTCACTGCAGAATAGGTGAGATGAGAAATTGGGGTTTTTTTTCTTTCTTTTTTTTTTTTTTTTTTTTTTTTTTAAGATGAACTCAAATTAGTCCCTATAGGTTTTCAGGCTTGGCCACAAAAACTTTACTTGTCATGTGGTGTCAGATCAACTGAGAAATTCTCAGACAGTAAGCCAGCTCGGATTTTCTGACACTTGCCTTTCTCCTGGTCTTGTCACAATTCTTCCATCATTCGAACTGACTTCTCTTGTATGTTTGCATTACGGGGGGTAACAAAGGCTGTGAAACGTGACTATCCGTGAAAAATAATAGTCTGTAATATTCTTTCAGTTTTCCTAATGGGATCTTTTTTCACGTGTACATTTGCATTAATAGCAGTTGGCTTCTAGTTAATAAATATGGTGCCCTGTGACAATAATGGGTTATTAGGACTGGATAGGTTCCTACGGTGCCCTTAGTGCTGCAGCTTTCACTAGCTAGCCGTGCCTTTGCTTGTGTGCACAGCAGAGTTGTTTACATGTTAGGAATATGCTGGAGGCAAGGAGAAAGGAACAGCTTTAATGTGATGCAGTTTAGATGCTCTGTGTGGGAGGCCTCAGAGCTGTTCATAACAGGATCAAACGTCGATCAGTGTTTCAGGAAGAATAAAGTTACTGTTTATAAGAAAATTGAAGAATAGTATATTTCCTGCTTTCCAGCCATCTTAAAGCCTTTTATTTTTGATCCTATCTAGGAAAATGTCCCCATCGTCAGGTTCTTTTGAACCCTGTAGAGTATCAGTGGTGCCTAGTAGAAGCATCTATCCAAACCACTCCTGTTTGCTTCCAGCTGCTTTTCTGGGCTGCCTTCAGTAAGGAAACAAGTAAGATGCCAGCTTTTCTTTCACGAAAAGCCTGTTGATCTTGTTGTTGAGGATGCTGCAGGAATGTTGTGGCTACTATTAAGTCTGTTTTAGAGGCAGATATGGGGATTTACTGGCTCCACAGATTGAAAAAACAGTTACTCTTACATCAACCCGTGAACATGAGAAGATGGCTTCTCCCTTATTGCAAGGTATAAAAGCTAGAAGGAGAGGACAAAGACTGAGGAAACGGCTAGAGAGGACTGGGGAAGAAAACAGCTGAAAACCTCCTGCTCTCCCTCCAGAGCTATTTTTTTTTGTTGTCAGTGACAGAGAGCTGTGGGATGAGCAAAGCTGATCTGTATCTGCAGCAGGCCATGGCTCTCATCTGAAAATGTGTCTCGGGAAAAAAAACAGTGAGAGCCTAGCTGGGGGTGGGGGGGGACCATCCGAAGTCAAGGCACCTCTCTGCTGGATCTGAACCTGCAATTCCTGTTCCAGGCTACTTTGTATTGTATTCAGGTGATGCCTGAAATTGTACAGCAAGGGGCTGTCATGTTTTGTGTTAGATTATGCCCCATGTGTCAGTTGCCTGGGCAGCAGGTTGGGGTTTGGGAAACAGCAGCTGGGGGATGCAGCTTGTAGAGAAAGGGTAGGGATGGGGAGGGAATGGAGAGGAGTCTTAGAAAACTGTGTCAGAATAAAAGGCTTTTCAAACTAAGGCTAGGTGCCTGTTGGAAATGCTTCTCTAAAACAAACCTGGCAAATACACTGTCATGAATTTACCAGAATTAAAGCTTTTCTGATTGTGTGGTTTCTTGCATTCTTCTTAGAATGGTTTGGTGTTGAACCAGCATCCTGATGTGTTGTGTTGTCTGGGCCTGTCCCCTTGGGGAGATGTTTTGGACAGTTACTTCTGAGTAAATCCTGTGTGGTACTGGAGTTAAGACCTTGTCTTCACATGCTGTTGAGGAATTATTTGAGTCAGCTGAATGTGTGAATTTAAAGTGAATTGCTTCAACTGCCCTACATCTCTGAGATAGAATGACTGAGAGTCACTCTGATTCTAGAAAAGAGCATCTGAAGAGGGTCTCAAGGTGTTTAATCAATCAATTTTTTAATTTGTATGGGTTTTGTCTCTTAAGAAGTAATCCAAAGTGCCTTACGCAGACAAAGCCTCAAAGTGGATTATGTTATGTAGGAAGGCTGTTCTTAAGGATTTGGGAGGGTTTATGTGGACACAAATATATTACTAGTCTGAAATAGCACTTGTATTTTAAAGTCACTCTGTAACTTCATCTGAATTTAATATTCAGGCAACTCCTTCAGACTCTGCTAACCTTAATCAGAAATTATGAGAGGAATGTGAACTGACTTTTGTCTTTGCAATAGACCTTTGAAACACTGTTATGGCGTCTTAAAGCTGTCATTAACTGTGTGATGACTGCAAGTTTCAGTAGAAACTTCTAGTTCATGTGTTTAATCTTTTATAGTGAATGGAATTCACTTCTTAGGTGGGTAAATCTACTGATTTCTTGGGAGATTTTCTAAGCCGATGGGGAGGATGTTGAAGGATGTTAAAGGAGTCTGAGCCCTTCCAGCAAATCTTGGACTTCCAGCCCAAACTGAGATTCTTCCCATCCCATACAAAACTTTTTTAGATATGTGTATGAAGCGGAGAACTTTAGCAAAATCTGGGCAGTAAAAAAAGGGTGAATGTTTTAGTATTTGAAGCTTTTGGCAATCTGCATAGTTATGTTTACCTCAAGCCTGAGAGGAGGGAACAAAGGAATCCAGCACAGGGAGTGTATGCTTCAGACTGAACTGTCTGTGCAAACCAGTGGTTTTGAATATTTGCTGCCTAATTTAATGGGAATTTGTTGTGGAAGGTATGGGTAGGGCTCTCCCTTTTGCTTTTTAATGTACTGCTGCAGTCTTTTTTTTTTTTTTCCCTCCTTCACATTCCTTCCCATTTTGCTGTTCTAATAGAAGAGGAAAGACTGAACTACTGTATTTTTTCCTTAGTCAATGACAGTGTCAGTGGCTGATGTACAGCAAGTACCCAGGTTATTTCCTTTTCAGCTACTGAATTTAGACAATTTAGACTCTTGGTAAACATCGTAGGGAATTTCTACTCTAAATTCATGCAAGTATGTGCTTCAGGAGCCGCGTGGGACTCCTGATTATGTGAAAAAGTCCATCATGTGTGTTGAATTGCAGAATTACATCTGTAGACTGCTACCACCATGCTTCTAGGATACTTAACAGATCACTGTGTGTGAATAGTTAGCATATTTGTTTAAATAAAGTTGTGAAATTGGAAGGCTCTGAATGTTTTTCCTACTATTGTGGCAATTACAAAACCAAATGTTGTGGTTTTCTTGCTGAATACATTAAGTTTTATTGCCCTGTGAGAGACTTGGTCCTAGAGGCTAAAGGCTGATTCTGTACCAAACTTTAATTGACTGCACGTGCAAATCCATTACAGCATAGGTGCTTCCACTTTGGACAGGTAAGGACTGTTGTATCTACACTCAGAGTGCATGTACTTTGCACTGCCTTTCTTCTCTGCTGCGGAGCACTGCAGTTTCTGTGGTAGTGCCACACTGGGATAGGACCGAGGTCAGTTCGTTTTGCTTTATTCATCAAACAAGCAGCAAATGGCTACTTGGAGAAGCTATTAACCTGGGTGAGTGTCAGGCTGATGAGGAAGAGCCTGAATATGTTCATTGTCCAGTCTGGCTGACTCACCAAATTGGTGACTTCTTAAATGCCTTATCTTCACAGTCAAGGACTAGGAAAAATTAATATAGATCTTTTAAAAAAAGAGCTTTCGGAGATGTCCAAAATGGCTCATTTTGGAGATGTCCAAAATGGCTCATCAGCAAACATACAGGTTTGTTTCGCTTTATGCACTCTGTTATGTTTTGTTGCTTCCGAGGGGCTGAACATCCTGTTGGCATTATGGGGAGATGTTCAGTGCCCTGGAAATTCACCCCATTGCAGGTCAGCTCTTGTTTCAGCTCTTCAGCTGAGAGAGCTACTGTGGACTTTGGTATCACACAACTGGAAGTTGGTGGTTGCTATGGGACCATCAAGTGTGACCCAGTTACATACAGCATGGACAAACAGAGAGCAGCCCCAAAGAAATTATGCTTAATGCTTCAAAAGAGCTTATCTGTCACCACGGAGAATTGGATGTTATTGTAGGAAGAAAAATGTGAATGGAGAGCAGAGATTTCTATAAGAAGATACTAAATAGCCCAAAGCCGAAATTCTGGTTTAAAGAAAAGAGACAACAACTACACTAACAGCCCCCTGGCTTCAGGACATACCTAGAAATTTCAAAGCAAAATACAGTAATTAAGGGGACAATGGATACCTGAGAATTAGTGCGTGTTAGAAGTTAGGAAGTAAGTTAGACAATTAGCTCAGCATTTTCTCTCCAACTGAAGTATGCTAGGAAATAAATAATTCCAGTTACTAGATGGAGATAATAAAGTAGCTCATGCAAGAAAAGTATAAACATCTGTTAATACTGTTCTGTATTTGGGAAGGTGCAGAATGCTATTCCAACAGAGAATTAAGTCTACCTTAATAAATACAGATTTATTACCTCCTGGGGATAGACATATGTAAATCAGCAATGCTATTACTTGATTGTTTTAAAGAGCTTGATGAAAAGTCTGCAGTCCTGTAGACAATTTTCAATAACAGTTGGTATTGAGGGTCTTAAGATTAACTGTGCCAGAGTAGAAAAGGGAAGGGTGGGTCACCGATTTGACTATATTCTGGCTAGCTTGACATTAATCCTCATCAAAATACTGGAGAATTTAATGCAATATTCAATTGATAAAACATTAGATAAACTAATATCAGTCTGTATCACTTCAAGGGAAGTGTGTCTTAACAGACATGGTGACATACTGGAAACTTAAGTTTTACTTGAGAGAGGGACCTGCATGAGATGTAGTAAAGCTATGTCTTCTAAAGGCACTTGATGCAGGGGCAGGGATACAGTCCAACATTTGCAGTCCCCTATTATTCTCTGGCTCCTTCCAAGTACTACCTTTAGTTCCCTTTCTTGGCAACAGCAGAGGTGGTCTGCTAAGACTTTGACGTACCCCTTTGGGACTCCTGTCCTGACATGTTAGAGCTTTGTGGTATTGCAAAAGTAAATGAATTATGAACTGACTAACTGATGTTTAAAAGTTAGTCACTGGTGGTGAATCATTATCAAATGGGAAAGCTTCTAGAAATCTGTTTTAAGGATTGAGGTGAGGCCAGATTCCATTGAGCCTTTTCATCAAGTACCTGGAGACAAGGAGAGGGTCTGTGCTGGCAGGCCATTTCATGCTAGGCAGCAGGCTAAGCGAGGACAAGGCAGCTTCTACAGAGTAATCTGGGCATCCTGGTGAGCTGTATCAGTCATAAGTGCATTTTAACATAGTCTGATACAAGATCATGGGGCCTCCTGGTGTTGTACTTCAACGTAGTGACAGAATAGGAGCTTAGAGAGAAAGCTACTTGGGGGTACAGTGAGTAGACAACTGGACATGACTGTTCACTTGAAAACAGTCTTCTGTTTTCAACAGGCTGCTCAGGACCGCAGAATCATACACAAAGTTGCATAAGTTTGGGTGTATAAGTAGGAGGGGCAGTGGGCAAAAGAAGGTGAATTGTGTATGATTCTCGGGTCCTGAACAGCCTGTTGAAAACAGAAGGCTGTTTTCAAGAAGGCCTAGCAGTGCTTTTTATCAAGAAAATGCCTGCAATTTCCTTTATTAACTACTTCCTGACAAAAAGGTCATTGAGTGTGTTGAGAAAGCAGTCAGAGGAGATATTTGAAGGCAGGGTGGTGCTCAGATACTATAAGGAGAGTCTGAGAAGCTCATTTTGTTGCTGGATCTGTTGTTTCTCGTTAGATGAATGGGGTGACTTGGTAATTGGCGGGAAGCACCTCGTGAGGGAGAGCACACTGCTGGCTAAAAGGCTGATGGAAACCAGCATAGCAGAACTGATGGCTGGGAGCTGAAATCAGGCAATTAGGAATGAGATGTGCATTTGTAATGGTGGGAGAGCATAAGTGCTGGAACTAATAAATGACAAAGGAAAGTGGTGGATTCCACCCAAAATGTTCCAAGGGCTGAAAGCTTTTCTGGAAGTGTTATGTTAGGCAAACAAAGGTTTGGCTTAGTTACTTGTAGTACTCTGGGCTAAATACAGGCATGAGTGAGTATAGTGGTCTGTGGTGTCCCTCTGGCTTGAGTAATTCATAGACAGGATTATACAAACCTGCAAAACAAAATGTTCCTCATGTGTTGATTAATTGAGTACTGGCTGGCCTCTCTGATAGAAAGTATATATATATAGAGTGTATGTCTATATATTTACATACACATGAGGCATAGACATGGATGGTGCCCCTTGGCCTGAGATATGAAGTTCCTCTGTTGCATATTTTGAGAGCAAAAGAAGAAATTGGAGTCCACAAGTGGTTGCCAAGAGTTTCCTAACCATGTATATGGTTCTGCATGGACTCAAACGGGGGAAACATGCGTGCATTTCCACTATGCTTATGCTAGGAAGTAATTCCTCTCTGCAGAGTGGATTAGCTTGTGTGTAGTGCTATCTGAACTCTGCTCTCTTCTCTCTGGAACTGGTCTTTCTTACATATAACCAACTTTGGAATCTTTGTGCTGCTCTTATGTTGCAAAGTAGTAGCTCAGGTCTTTCTTCTTGAAGGTGCATCTGAAGAAGTGACAAAGAAAAGCAGAATGGAATGGAGTAAGTTCAGTGGGAAGCTCACAAGCAATGACTTTATAAGCAATGTTTTTGGAGGGTTTTTTGGGTGTTTTTTTTTTTTTCTTTTTATAGTGGACAATTAATCTCTGGAACTCGCTGCTGCATGATATCATTATGGGTAAGAATTAATATGATTCTAAGAAGAATCAAGCACCTCAGGAAATGAGATTATTTAGTCTCATATAAATCTGTAAAACCTCTTGTTGTAGGGTTTAAAAACATTTTGTCACAATGAGTTTAACGTGGTGGGCAGATTATAATTGTTTACTAGGAAACTTCTTTTGCTGTAACATCTGTTTCTAGCTACTTTCAACAACAGGAACTAGTGATTCAGAGGTCTGTTTCTAAATTTAATATGAGAAGGAGCATAGTGCTGGCTGAAGGAACACCGAGGGTGTGTGTATGAAGGGGAGGTGGTGATAAAGGGAGAACGCACCCTGTGTGCTAGAATGTGTCATTGTGCCTCTGATTGTGGGGCATAAATGCTCATACACAAACAGAATACACATGGATCAGAGTAACAAACAGGTTTTGAGCATTCAGCTTTTCAGTGATCATACTTGTACTGTATCCCTCATTTGTATTTAAAATAATTGATCTGCAGAGAAAATGCAGGGTCTGTTTTGGAGGATTGATGTCTTCAGAAGTGGAGAGAGGAATGGGAATGGAGCAAGGAGATTTAAGATGTGGAAGGAAGAAAGTCCAGCAGTGATCTTTGTCAAGAAAACATCTCCAATTTCTTTTATTAACTATTTCCTAACACTTATTTTGGAGAAGCTTCTCTCTGCTCTTAAATTGAGAGTTACAAATGTTTCCATCTTCAGTACTGTTTCTTCCCCCCTCCCAAGGTTACATGCAGGCCCACACATGCACACCCACAACTTCATTTGTGGATGACCACTGCATCTGGGAGGACAGAAGGTCGTTGGTGGGGAGGTGTAGGTACAGGCATAACAACTGTGAGCGTTGTTTCACTGCTCCTTCGTGGTTTTCAAGCACTGGGAGTAGCTGCTCAGCCTTGTTGGCAGTGTCTACTTCAATATGCTCCTGAGAGGTCACTTGAAGAGCAGAGAGCTCTTCTGTATTTTGTCACTGTTTGTGTCCACACAGAAACACATGTACATGCTCAAAGAAAACTAGTCAGCTCCTGGATGTGTCTTGTGATGCACATCTTTGCACTGTCCAAGACTCTGTCTGGAAAGGAATCTGCAGAAATGCAAAGAGGGGGAGGGAAATCTTAAAACAAGAATATCAGAGGAATGATAATGCAATAAAAGTTTTAAAACTTGAGCAAATACAAAAGACCAAGCATTTTAGCATCTCTATCTTTGTAGGTAGGAATGTTTATTTTGTGGTCATGCCATTCGTGGCCCAAAGATGGAACTTCTTTTGAAGCTCTGTGCAAGGATAAAAGTATCAGCTCAGTCCTACCTCCCTGGGCTGCCTGTCTAATTTAGTATAGCACTAATTTGGCAAAGAATCGGGTATGGATACTGGACCTTTGAACAGAGGAAAATACATTGTTAAATTCATAGGAGCTGTGAATTAGCTCTTAAGAGCTGCATCAAGAAGCACAGCTGGTAAGTGTGATATTTTGTGGCTTCTGTATGAATGCCATGTTTTCCCCTGTGTGTAGTCATTCTAACACAAGTTAAATTCTTTGTTGTAGAAAAAGCTAAATATTTTGGAATGCTGAGTCTGAAACACAGATGATATACTGCACTGAAAGACTCCCGTGGGATTTTTTTATGAGATGGATTTTATTTGTTAAGTTAGTTTTCAGTAGTTCTTCAGTACATGCTATTGTATTGCTTGCAAGGTGTCTTGCAGTGTCACTGGTCTGATCTGGACTGTGATGACTGAATAAATCGCATCATTTGCTAACTGTGGAAAGATGGCTTGATCTGTAAGACACATTTGGGTATAAGTGCATTTTGGAATGTAATTGTAAATCATAAATTTAAGGACCTTCGGTTAATGCCAAATACGAGCTGTATTCAGAGCTCTTGGTGTTGCCTGCCCACAGGAGTTCCAAGAATCAAAGGGGATCATAGAGGAAACTGAAGCTGCTTTTGTACTATGTTTGGTAGCGGGGGGAGTAATGAAATAAGTTATGTAGTCTAAGACATCTTGAAGACTTTTAAGTGGTCTTTGGGCTTCTACCAAGGAACATGCTGCTGGCATTTTGGTTTTGTGTACTAGAGGAAAGAAAACACTAGAAATCCCTTGCCTTTCATCTGTAGAGAAATAACTGCACTTTGCTGCTGTGTTCTGGCCATATTGGTTTTTGACATGGTTGTGGTAATTTGTAGTTTTATATCCTGTGGGTTTTCAGTGACTTAAATTACTAAGAAGAAATAGTTTGTCCTGTGATGGTGAGATGGTGTTATAGTTGGCAGGGGGACCTTGTCTAGGACTTGAGGGATCAGACCTGTGGTCTATTGAGGCTTTGACAGTGTCAGCTGTCTCGGAGGAGGACTGGAGATGACTAGTAGGTGGCTGTGATGATGTAACCTAGTTGACTGTTCCTTGCTGACCTTTGCCTTGGACTACAGAGGTCTAGAGCTCCTAATTAAAGAGCTTAAATGCAAGTCTAACCTGGAAAGTTTGATTATTTCATGTTAATCTGCTTTTGCTCGTTGCTAATAAACTTCCATTTTGGGTCTGCTACAGTGAGGGGGTAGAAGGATCTTTATTCAGATCTCTATTCTAATTGCAGCTATTCACAAACAGCAACTCGGAAGCAAGAAATCATTTTATGTAACTGAATAATTTCAAGTGTGCCATCACGATACAGGTTTTTTATTTTCTTATATGTGTTAACTGAAGGCAGTAAAGACTCCCTAATAAATGAGTCACAATAGCATTATTGCTCTTATATAAACAACTTGAGATCTTGTAGCCTAAGCTTGTTGGCCTTTACCTTCATGAGTGTTTTAATTGTTGATGGGGGTTTTGTTTTTGTTTTAAAGCTACTTCACTATTACTCATTTTGTTTGTGTCTTAGAATCATAGAATCGTTTAGGTTGGAAAAGACCTTTTAAGATTAAGATCATTGAGTCTTGTACATATACAGCCAGTTGTATCTTCTCCCTTTACGGGTGGAAGTAAAGCTTTATTACAACTCGCTTCTCTTAATTTGACAAAGCAAGTATCAGTGAATGTGGGAATGTGGCCAGTTTAGCAAGTAAGTCTATGCAGAGCACTAAGCAGCATTATCCCCAGATTAACTCTATGTGGAAACCTCAGCTACACTCCCTGAAGAAGAGTTCCAATAACTGGAGAGAAATAGTTTTACCTGTGAATTGCACCCACATGGAAATAGCAAAATTTCCTGCTAATTTATGTGCTTTAATGATATCTTTGTTAAATCACTTTTCAGGAGAGTCACATATAAAGGGACAATTCTAACACACTGCTAATACTTGCAAACATTTTTAGGATGTCTTTGTGATTTTACCCATGGTCAAAGTGTGCTAATGTAGAAGATAAAAGGAGATTTATTCCCCTTTCTAGCCCACCGCATAGACTTAAAGGTTCTTCCTTTTATTACTGGTCAAGCTTGAAACTTTGCCTTCCTCAAACACTTTACCATGTTATATGGTGTGAAATCTGATGCAGTTCAGCTGAATTTTAGGACTGTAATCTTTTTGAGACAGGATTACACAATGCATAATGCAGTAAGGCTTTGATATAGAGAAGAAAATTGGACGGTTTATGCAATATAAATATCAAGTGCTAGCAATGTCTAGCTCGGTGTCCAAAAATCACTTCTGTGTTTGATTTTTTTTTTTTGTTTGAATATGAAGGAACTCTGACTAAGACCTGGGAGCTGAGTGCTACACAAGGAGCATAGAGCATACAATGCAAGTATTGTGAAAGGTAGTGGCATCCGATGCATGGCATGATGAGACAGGGAGGATGCCCCTAATGAGTCAGGAGTGGGATTGCCATAATGGTCCATCGTATAAAGAATGTCTTAACCCAACAGTAGCTCTGACACTTGTAACAGAGCAAGCAGCTCAATAAGCCATTAGCCCCATTTTGGGACAAGGCTGCAGCTTTCCATCAAGCCTAAAGAATGATGTCTTTTTGACTGCCAGCCAGGTGTTTTACTGGCTCTTCCCTCTCTCAGCTTCAAACTCAAAGTAACAGCCATATCATGCCTGCTTATACATGGTGAGCAAGGATCAAAATTCAGTATTTCTGCAAAGGCTTTGTGATCCAGGGCCTCTTCACCATGAAAGTGGATGTGGCTTACAGTGATTAGCACATCACCTGCCTTCAAGTCACCGTTTCTTGTCTGTCCTGCAAGGTCAATTGGTGCTGTGTGTGGATGTCCCAAGCTTTGTGCTGGTGGAAGAGAACAGTCCTTCGTTTTGGCTTCCTAAAGCAAGTCTGTTCTTGAGAAACTGAAACCAGTGAAGGCTTAAAGGAATAATTTAATTAAGTTTTGTTAATCCAAAGTCGCTCAGTGGTTTTATATCTAAGAGAAAGAGTTTTTATTGCTATCCTTTGAGGAACTTGAAACAGAGATTAGAATTGCTGATTAGCCTAAAAGGGAACAAAAAATATGGTAGAGTCCTGGGCCTTGATAACATTTTTCTTATTAAAAAAAAAAAAGCACAAAGCACTTGAGGCTAATTTGGCACACAAAATTCTTGGTCAAAGACAGGCTGTTACAAAACTTTGTAATAAATTAAATGGATGGTTTCGTTGATGTTTTGGTCTGGCCATGACAAATCCTGAACTCTTAACTGATGGTTTATGGGAATGTAGTCATATGTATATTATTGCTGTACACCCACATGGACAGGCAGTAGTCCAAGTGTGCAGATGAGATAACAGGAACATATAAATAAAGTGGTTGGCTAGTTGTCCTACGTTCTTGAGTAGATCCTTGTTAAAATAGTGCCAGTCAAACTTATGAATAGATCTGGTGTATTGAAGATTACTCGTGTTCATCTATGACGTCACTGTCATAGGCAGTGGTCACTGTGTGGGCAAATTGTTATTTTTGTTTTGTGTTGAGTCAACAATTTGAAATGCAAACCAAGAGCTCAAGTAATCCCTGATAGTTGCAGGTTGCCTCCAAGCTATCCTGTTCCAAGTGAAGTGTGCTTGCAAGCCCATAGGGCCGTGCCACCTGATCTGAAGAGGTCTCTGAGTATGAGGAGGTCTCTGCATGCCTGTGGGAGAGGAACACTGTAGTTGTCCTGTCTCCCACCACTGCACTGGAACTGGTGTTTTCTGGCACTCTTACAAGATAAAAGCAACATTTGCTCCATTGTTCCTGTCTGTTTCATGTATGTGAGTAGGTGATGCCCTATCTGTCATACATATCTATAGAAATACTGGTGGAAATGACGTTAAAGAAAAATTTACCTTAGGACAAATCCTGAGTCTCCACCTTGTTCTGCACAGGGCATCAGGGCAGCAAGGGATGCTGAATTACAACTCTTTCTGAAAGCCTTGTGTTATGCTTGGTGGAAGGCACAATGAGAGCCAGGACTCTGAAATCCGTGGTGATATACTTACACAAGCTCAGACTTTCTGTTCCCCCCTTTTTTGTTTTCTTTTTTTTTTTTTTTTTTTTAAATCTTGGCTTGCTAGTGGAAGGGCTAGAATATGATTTAGAAGAAAAGGACTCTTCTCCCAGGTCATTCTGATACTAGTGCTGTGTCCTTAACTTGCCTTGCTGGTTACCTGTGCTTGCACAGAACCTCTTGAGGACCTGACTGGGGCCTACTGGAGGATGTGAAAATTACCTGGTTTGGCTGTGTATTGAAAAAATGGCAACAATGAAACCTGACTGTTTTGTTTTCCTCCAGTTAGAGGGCAACTCTCCTTTTATTTTCATAGCAGCTGGGGAGCAGCTGTTGTGCTGCTTTAAGTGATGAGTAACTTGCCAACACAAGTTCAAATGGCGAGCACCTGGGGTAAGGAGAAGTGTTGCCTACAGAATAAGAAAAGCTGCCTCTGGACCAATTTTCCCATTTGGACATCCAAGCAGATAGCATGTTGGCTGTAAAAGTCAGACAGACAGTGGCATGGTGCATGACTGTGAAGGTGGCTGCCAAAAACATTATTGCAAGTGCATGGGAAGGCTGTAGTAATCCCAGCAAGGTGGTAAGTGCTGGAGCAGGAGTGACATCTGTGTGTAGATAAAAGTGCATAAAGTGTCTCCTTTCTAAACTTTTATTTTGTTTGAGTTGAAGCGAAGTACGTACTCAGAAAGCTTCATTGTCTGTTTTAAAACAGATTTTACTGGAAAGGAAAGCTTCATTGTCTGTTTTACTGGAAAGGCAGGCCTCAAGAGCTGTTATGTTTAGTGCCTTATTTTTGAGATAGCATCATGCTCAAACCAGTGGGAAAGAGTATGGCTAAGCATATAGGAATGCTGTAACTGTAAACGGATTTATCCAGACATAATGTTAAGCCTTTTCAAAGACAGTAGTGCTTTAAAAATGTTATGTTTGATTATACTTTTAATCATGCTGCTATCCCACTCTTTCTATCTTTTTCTGGAAGCCTGATGGTTTTTGTTTTCTTGCTTTGAATTTTATGGCTACGAACAGGCTTGTCGTTGCCTAACAAATAATCACTTTTGGACTGTAAGCCTTCAGGGGCAAGGGTTGTCTGCCTGCTCCCTGCTGGAGAGCCCTCAGTGCAGAGGTTACAATTCCAGCTGGAGTGTTTGGGTCAAATCAAAATATAAATTTAACAATAGTAAATATTTAAATTGGAGACTGTATGGATCTGTTGGTGCTGGTGAATGGCAGCAAGCAACACAACTGAGCCTTACTGAACCTTTTTGCAGAGCTACAAGCTTGCTTGTTAGAGCAGGAATGCTGCAGTCTCAGAAAAGTCTTTGGAACCTTTCTTTCTATTCTTAAGGCAATATTTTGAATGGGCTTTTGAGAAAATACAGCATAAAAAGGAAGGAGGTGATCTGAACTCATCAGCAGAACTCCAACAGCCTCCAAAATATGTGCTGCAGTGTAATTCCTTTTTATGCTTAAGTACTAAGATTGAAGTACACACCCTGAACGAAACAATTACGGGACTAGATGGACTAAGTAAATAGCTTACCTCTTACAGAAAGCAGCTTAAGTTTAGAAGAGGAAAAAGAAATATAGTAAACTTAAATCCCTTTGAGGATAAATGCTTCAGCTGCAGGCATTTTTCCTGGCATGAAACCACTGGAGATTCAGCTATTGGAAGCTTGGCAAGAATGCGGTAACATTAATAAGTCATCCTTCATCTGTTGATCAGAGTTTTATGTGAGAAATCATTGTTGTTATCCATCTGGCAGGACATCTGAAGCACAGAAGATCTCTGCTTGATAAAGAGCAGGTAGGGTTGGGAGCAGGTTATTTGTGGCCCTGTGTCTCCCCAGGGTGTGGGGAGACAGGATGGTGGGAGGGGTGTTGGAGGCTGCTTGGCACTTATCTGGAGTAGTTTCAGTGACATGGCTTTACAGTTAGTCCTCTGCTTGAGCGAGGAAGTCTCCCCTTCTCCCCGGGGAGAGAAGAAGCTGTGTGACATTTAAGTAGTAACGTAGTTTGACTATTGTCCCATAAGGAGTTGGAGAGACTGTGTATTTGAAAACTGAAGACGCAGCCTATTTAATGAGCTGTAAACTTGACACATTTTTTTTTTTTTTAATCCAGGCAGATGTATGTTGGCATATTGGTAAAAGGAAAAGTGGACTTAATGCGTGCTTTTTCATATCCTCATTCTCAGCTGTACTTGATGTACCTTCCTAATGCCATGGAAAAGATCTTGGCAGAAATGTGGGAACTCTGATGTGCGAGTAGAAGGCTGGTGTTTACATGTTGCTTCTTTTGTCGCTGGGTGCTTTTCTGGTGTGTTTTTCTTGTGTGTGTGTGTGTTAATTTGCTTTTGTTGTTTTAATTTTTTAATTTGTGTGACTTTTCCTAGATCTCTCTTAGCTAATGGATGTAATGGAAGTATCACTGCAGGTACTTGAAATACAGTAATTCATATGTGTGCAAATCTTATCTATGAAACTTCTGTTTAATATGTAACCCAGTGAGAGTCACTGTGTTTGCTGTTCTGTCTGAAGAGATGAACCAGCTCAGGTAGGGAACAATGGAGCCTGTTCTTTAGTTAAAGCAACTTCTTGTCTGCTCTTGGCTCTAGATCCAGTGATCTCGCATTGTCACAGAGAACACGTACATTAAAAATAAAAAGAAGGAAAGCATTCATTGAAAATAACTTAATTTAGTTACTCAGTAAACCTGTGTCCATTCTGATGGGAATACAGTTTAGAAATTAAGTAAACCTAGACTTTAGTACCAGGAGTTAGGGTGGAAGGGTCATTATGCCCTTAAGAGGGACTATTAAAACCTACAGCAACGTGAACTTCTAGCGACACATTTCTTTTTCTTCGGTAGGTGCTTCTTCCTATTCTTTAGGTATGTTTAGGGTGTGTAGGTAAAGGTACTAATATATCCTGTAATAAGATTTGTATCTTTACAGTCTGTGGCTTAAAATCACCAAACTAGTAGCTCTATGCCAAGTTCAATTTCTTACCGCTTTTGAAGTTGCCCCAGTTCCGAGTGAATCCAGAACAAGATGAGACAGAGACTGGTAGCGTGTGGCTGCGGATCAGAAAGGAGTATTTTTCAAAGGAATTGCATGAGTTGCTGAATGCCATCTCTACCTGAGATCAAGCTATTTCATATAACAAACTTTGTAGCCATGTGGACTTATTTATGTAAAAGCAAATTTAAATAACATCTTAGGGGCTAAACCATTTTTAACTGTATTTCTAAACTAAAAAGAAAATATAATTTTGTTATTTTTTTCTTTTTTTTCTTCTAATCCTTTTACTTACTTTTTAAAAATTATATCACTGGGGTTTTTTTAGTGATAAAAAGCCTCTAGGGACTGGAGTTACCAGATGTGCTTTTATTTTGGTGCAGCTTGCTTTTGCATCTTGATAAATTCCAAAAGTGCTCTGGTCAGTAGAAGCACCAGATGTTTACTGTGTGTTCCTGTACTTCTGATAGCAGTCATGAAAACACTGCAGAAACATCCCTGGATAAAAGATAGGGGAACAGCAGATTTTGAAATGGCAAAGGAATTAAACATTTAACATTTGAGTACAAGCAGCTATTAGAGTTTGTTGGATGGTGTAAATTTTAATTGCATGTCAGCACAGGTAAATCAACTGCAGTAATTTTCAGTCGTGTCTGTACTTGAGTAAAAGCGCTTAACGTTAAGTTGAGGGTCTTGCAGACACAAATTAGGCTGTCTTTTCAAGATTACTTGGCTTGGGTATGTTTCAGGAATTCTGTGAAACGAGATACAAAATGTCCGCTCGCTGTTTTTGCTCTAGCCTGGCTAGATAAAACAGAAAATGCTGTTGGAAATCTGATCGATGAGCCTCAGCATCGCTACCACAATCACTGGTGATGTGCTGTGCTGCCTGGGATAAAAGGAGGGTGAACTGGTATTGTGTAAATAACAGCAGTTGTAACAGCACTGTAAGGTTTGGGGTGTGTGTGCCAGGGTACACTGAGGCATGTTCTTTGCCCTCATCTGCGAGTTCCTTGTTACTCTGCTGTAGGATTACTGTTCAGGCAGTTGTGCTATGCAAGATTCCTGTTCTTCCTGAGAGAAATGGCCAGTCAAAATGCCTGTGTGTTCACAAAGCATTACTTACAGATATGAAAAGCATAAGTTCAATATTTACCCCTCCTGGGGTCTAGCCTCATTAGTCATCTATCTTGGTTTCTTGCATGTTGCCTTGCTAGATGGTTTGTTTTATAACTGTAAAACCACATGTGGCTAACACTTTTGAACTGTAACACACATACCTGAGCTCTTTACCCACTACAGAGACCAATGCAGAGGGATGCTCAAGGACCACTCTCCTCTTCGCTCTTGTTTCCTTCTCCCATCTCTTCTCTCGCACCCTTTATGTTCTCCAGTGCCATTAACCTGTGTGCAGTGAGGACAGAGCACAGTGTTGCTAAACGTTCAGCTTAGGATCTCTCTGAGCTTTTCAAGGTCAAAAACTCACAAGTTGTATTCTGAAAGGTATTGAGTATCTGCAGTGCACCCTGAAGCGTGGGGATAAATGTGAACATAAACCAAAGCTTGTAGTTTTGATCAGAGCAGTCCTCTCTTACGAGGATGGCTCAGGAGTACTGCAGTAGGCAAAATGGGATGTTTATTTTCTGTGCTCTAGGGAGACAGAACTCACATATGGCAAACACAGAGTTAACTGTGTTATTAATCTTTGGGTACTTTGGGGAGCTAGTTAGAAATACAACATTGGGCTTCTGTCATGAAAGTCATCCTTAAACAGACCTCTCTGGTCATTTACAGCAAGGCAGGAATGAGGTATGATTCTAGAGTTTATTGTTAGGGAAATTGTGGCTGCTAATACTGCTTTTAAAATATCACATTGATTACAAAACCATCTGTGTAGGAGTGGTGTATAGCACTAGACCTTCAAAGAGCTGGTAAACAAGGAAGATTCAGTGTAAACACTTAAATAGCAGGATCCAAAAGTAGGTTAGAGTGTTATACAACCTGAAGAAGCCCAGCTTTGAAGGGCAGAATTTTTGAAGATTTAAATAAAGAAAAAAGTTTTTTATAGATTTAATTTTTGTAAACGAGTACTCATTTGACAGTGGTTATATAAAGCAAGAATCTTATTTTTGTCTCCAGCTTACTGAAGCCTAATATTTCTCTATGCAATCTGAGAGAAATAAGATTTTGATAATTTTTTATTTACCGAATTATTGTCAGTAAGATCAATGTTGTTCCTAAAGATGATGATTGCTTAGTTGGGGAATTGATTTATAGTCTATGTCAGAGATTTAAGGGAAAGTCCAAAATTATAGCTGTGCAATTTTTGCAGTGGGATGAGGGAGATGGGTTAATTGTGGGGGGTTTGGGGTTTTTGGTTGTTTTTTTTTTTTTCTCAAATGATGAGTGTATGAGTGGTGCTAATTAATCCTCCTTAATCATCTAAGTATGTTATCAAATAACAGCATCATATTTTTCCATATATATTTATATAATGAGATTTAGTTAAAAGCTATTGCAGAACTCTTGTTCCTTAGTTGGAATGTTTTCTCTATAGGAAATCTTCTTTCAGTTTTGTGTTTGTTGCTTTCTCCTTATTAATTTATTTTCCATTTCGCCCAGAGAGCACATCTTGTGGTACATCATCTCTAACATACTACCTTCAGTGTGACATGCAATTAATTTTAGGAAGTCAGATCATACAGATAAATATCCTATCCCATAGAAATTTACTTAGCCTAAAATATCAAATAGGCCAAAACAATAACAGTTTGCTCAGTCAAACCGCAGCCAAATAAAACCAACCCAACCCAGGTCTTGCAGATTGATCCAAAACTGGCAGATTTGGTCACTGTCAGATGTTTAAGGAAGAAATAGTGAGTGAGAATTCTTGTCATTCTAATTTGGTGGAAAAAAATAATGGAAGTCATCTTCCATGTAGGTTCATGTTAAATCTGTTTCTGATCTTCCTAAGACAAAAAGCACAGATCAAGAAGTGTTTGATACCATAAGCCACACTGTAATCTTTGCATTCTGCTGCTAATGTTCTCCAAGACCTTCTGCTGCTGAAGAAGTAGCAAAACATTGCATATAGTAGAGAAACACATTTTTAAAAATACGTATGTTGTATTTCATTGTGGAACTTTTCCTGGGCTTTTCAGGCAATAGGAGTATTCAGTGCACAAATCCATGCTTAGCTGAATTTGAGGATTTCATTTGCAGGATGCTTGAGAATAGAAGCTGTACTCACAGTTGTACCTTAAACTGGTTTTGTAACTTGAGTTGGGTCAGGTAGAGCAGATCACAATAATCCCCAGTGGAATAAAGCAGCAGAGAGTTAACTCCCCTTTGTTAAAATGGGCTGCTGCTTCTCTACAGCTATCCAGAGGCAGTGCATCACCCAGCACACTAGGAGCTGCAAAGCAGGCTAGGAATAGCTGTAATACTCCCAACTACAGCAGCAGGGACAATTGGTGTTTTGGTTAAATCTCCTTCAGTTTGCTCTAAATTTCTCTTAATCTCAGAAACTGAATGCAGATGATGAATGTGTTTGTATGCTCAGAATACATAAATTCATTCATCGGCTCTTTTCTGGATGCCTTCATGCATTATTTTACAGGGGTGCTGGGGCTCCTTCACTTGGTTCTGTGGGGAAGGGGAAAAAAGGATGGTACCATATTCTTGATCTTTGCAGATTGTCTGTGGAAGAATTGATATTCGCAGCATTCTGGCTAGGAGGAATCTCATAATCCATTCTTATCACATTATTGTCTAATTGCCTGTCTTAATAGGATATTGCAGAAGTAGAAAAACAAAGAAAGTAGAAATGGTTGGTGGAAAGAAAGAATAAAATACACAGTGGATATAAATTTAAACCTATGATCACTTGATCAAAAGCAAGCTAGCAAAGCTCTTTAGTTATGGGAAAACTTTTCTTCTCCTTGATTTCCTGTGGGAAGGGAGAAAACAATTTCGTTCATGGTTGCACTTTTTCTTTTCAACTAGAAATGGGGTGGGTTTTTTTTAGGAAATTCTTGACCAGTTGTGGTGACAAGGCTAACTCAAGAATCTTTTTGTTTCCTGAAACAAAGTGGGCTTGTTCAGAGTCTTGGGAACCTGAAAGTAAAATGAGAGGTTCATGTGCTACAATTCTGTTTTTATTTGTTTGTTTTAACTTTGAATTTGCTTTAACTTTAAATATGCTTTTGAAACAGGAGAGCCAGTGAATTTCAGAGGCAGACAGATGAAGTTTTTATCAGTAAGTACAGGAAGAAGTAGGATGTAAATAAACATCAGTGACATACCAGTCCATTGCTTCCTTTTCCTCTAACTTCTGTATTTAAGCCTGAACAGTTTCTTAGGAAATAACCCAAATATGTCCACTTTGTATTTCAGCATTTGTAGTCTGAAATATGCCAGAGAAATTCACCAGGTTAATCACATTCTGAGCTGCTTTTATTACAGCTTTTCTTTAAGACTAATGAAAGGATTATTTGCTGAAATTAAAGGTCTTCCCTATTTTGTGTAGCAGTGCAGCCCTAAATATCGTATTATAATAAGCTTGAATTAAAATCTGTGCCTATTGAAACTGAACTAAAATACACTATTATAAAAAGGAGATTAGAATTTCAGGACACAGGAATTAAAAAATATTTCTCTTCAAAAAAAAAAGTTTCTAGTTTGGGTCTACATCTTAGTGCGTCAAAACCCCATCATCTCCTGGCCCATTCAGTGCCTTGAGAGGCCTGATGAGGGCTGAAAGAAATGCACGTTTTCATTATGAGAAATCAGAGATTTTGGCTTTTCAGCTGCATAGTACTTTTTTCTTCAGTTTGAGCTACCTGCTTACAGACTTTTTTTTTTGGTATCAGGGTTGTGAACAGAGCATGCACTGGTCTGATGGCAGGGTGGTCTCCCCAGTCTGGCACCCCACTGCAATCTGGCACCCTTAAAAGGAGATGAAAATTAGTGGTGAAAATAGTATCTACTCACTCCAAGTAATATTCTGGACAGTGGGCTTTAAAAGCAAGTTTTGAAAGCTTCAAATAGTTCAAATTTAACCTTGGAATAAAGAATACCCAAAAACATTGCAATATTATAGAGACCTATTGTTCTGAGGACGTCTTAATAGCTTAACTTCGAAGCATCTGCAAAAATAAAATAAAAGTTAACTTCTATGGTTATTAGTCTAGTAAAATCAAACACCAATACATATAATGATGGATTTAAGGGAGAAAATATCACATTTATTTTCAGCTTGTCAGTGAGAATGTGTCTTATACTGTGTGTAGGATTATAGTTTTTTGTTTTGTTTTTTAAGACTGGGAGCATTTACATATTTAGTCATATGAGGACAGAAACCTGTTTTCATCTCCTGGAACTGATTTTTGCTAGCGAGAAAAAGGTCTGCCTCTCTTTCATGAGACACAGTGTTAGACAATAATGCCACAGAGGGGTTTTTTTTTGTGTTTTATAACTGCTAATCTCTGCCAAAACAGCAGCTCTTCTGTGAGTATCAGTAACTTGAAAGAAAAGACGTGTTCAGAGCATTGAATGTGGTACTTCTTGGTGTAAAGCTCCTGTTACACCACGCTGCCTACAGCCTCACAAAGAGGATTACGTGGGCTCTGTTATGTCTCCTAACCTTTCTTGAAATCATCTTGTGTGCGTGCAAGACAGAGGTCTCGTAGAGGTGATTTTTAGCTTTGGGTTTTTTTACTGTTCTTTCTAAGTGTTAAGCTGGAACCACTTTGTAAGCTCTCATTTCTTTTCTGTTATTTCAGTTGCTTAGAGCAGCCATGTCTGCAGCACTTGGGTTTCGGTCCTTTATCCACGTGTTTGCAGAAGCACAAAAGTCACCTTCATTCTGTGAAAGAAATTCTGCATGTTGTGCCCCAAACCGCAATGAAGTAACTTCCCACGTAATTAGCTAGCACAAATTTGAGGAAAAGGCTAGCCCCAGAGGGACAAGCAGCAGCAGCTACCCATCTTTGTTAGAGCAGTCATCTCCTTCATCCTTTGCATCCTGCTTGCCACCTCCTCCCTGCACATTGCAGAGCTCTATGTGCAGAGGCATGGCTGTAGTAAGTGTGCACTGGTCCTTGCTAAGCGTTTGGCTCTGTGCTCTCCTGTTGAACTATCACACTAGCAACCTAGTGGAGGAAAAGTTCTTGTGGCTGAGACCAGAGAGAAAACAGCCCACACATTTGTGAGAGCATCCCTTCCAAATGGCTTCCAAGAAAAAAAAAAATCCACGCAGGAAAAAAACCCAACCAAACACCAGCCAATCAACTCTGTGGTTGTCTTGTGGTTCTCCTGTCCTGGGCAGGTGGCAGTTGTGATTTAGGAGTGAGCAAGGTCCTTTTATATCTCTCTGTTCACAGTAGTACAAATGACTAATGCTATTCTTTTACACAGGGCTGTTACTTAAATGCCAAAGGTAGCAGTCCTGGGGCAAGCAGTCAGGCTGTGACTCAGTCTAGGTAAGCACCGGGAGATATTGAAGAACTATGGGATTTTGTTGCTAACCTCGAGTTAAGCACTGTGAGGGTTTGATAGGTATGGGGTGTACTACAGCCCTGGGAAGGTGTGTGGGGAAAGGCTCAGGAACCACGCTGCTGGGGAAGAGGCTCTTGTGGAGCTGGAGAGCTGTAAGACCCTGACAACTTGTGTTTCTGATGACAGAGCAGTATTTGACATTCATTTGTCTTCTGGAAAATTAAGAGAGAGCTGGAAGCTCCTTCAGTGCTTTCCCTGAGTAACTGACCCTGAACTTTTACATTTTGGCAACTCTGCAAAGAGCACCGAGATGAGCGCTGCAGTGAGATAAACCCCTCTCCTCTCTGGCTTCACCAAATCCCAGGCTAGGTGTGCAAAACTGGTAAAAGCTCCTGGGAGGAGAGTGTGGGAGGTCAGGGGCTGGATCTCTCCCTCCCTGTGGTGCAGGAGACGCTTTCATTGTGAGCTCCATGCCAGAATCTGTAAAGGTGACCACTGGCCTTCCCCACAGACTGAGATCCTGGGGACTGCTTGTGCTGTGCGGGGAAGGAGAGGGGCTAATGCATGCTTTGACCATATAGGCAGTAGCTGATACTTGAGTTCTGCGTATAGAAGTGTCTGTTACTTTCTTCAGAGAAACGTGGGCTAGAAATAATCAGATGATCATGTGTATTCATGGCCTGTGACACTGTTCTTTAGGGTTTGTAAGGTGCAGGTCTATATGAATTGGTATGCTATAAGTAAAAAGTAATAAATCTGATGCATCTGTAAACTGCCTGCTTTGATCTTCTTGTGCTCTGCTAAACCCTTCTTCTCTCCAAAGGGAGCCAGACTCTGTGTCTCTTTCCCCATCCCGTGTGTGCACACAAGCTGCATATTTTACTTTAGAAATGGCAAATTTCGATCACAAGTTCAGCATTGAAAATGATGATTTTACCACATCCTGCTTGCACAGGAAGTGTATTTTTTAAAAAGCTGATAAATTGAGCCCTCTAGATTTTGTCAACACAAAAAGCAAAGCAAGCTATTGAAAGCTGCAAAGAGGTTTGGATTCTCATGTGATCAGTTTGACACTTTGTCTCACAGTGCATATGTTTAATTTGAAGTGAAAGCCTTGCATCCTGCTTCTGTGCTACCTAGACTAACCAGCTTCCTATAATCACCAAGCTGTGATGATAATCTGAAAAAATATTGTCTCCGTTGTGTTAAGAAAGAGTTGTGGGATTTTTTTTATTGGTTAGCTGAATTGTATTTTTCTGAGGAAGGATTATTTCTTCATTAATTGGGGGAAAAAATTTTACAGTACCATTTGGTCCAATAAAGAGGTGATAACTGTTTCTCACTGTGCAACATCCAAACACATTTAAAAAGAATTGTGCCAAATATTCACACAGTAACTGCAAGACTTTCACTTGTGCAATGGTACTTAAGGGAAAGGAGCCAATCAATCTGGCAAGCAATGTGGATGCTCAATAGCAAGGAGTGGGAGACATTGACTGCTGTCGTGTTAGATGAAAAAAAATGAGAGACCTTGCTAATAATGTAACAAGATACCTAAAATTTGCTGTGCAAGTCATGAGCAAGGTGCAAAGCATTTAGCAAATGCTATTTTGTTTAAATGCAGGGTACTACAAAGTAATGTTAGTGCTGGATTTCATGTGTTCAGACCGAAGCAGTTAGTTTTACAGAATCGGATTTTGTGCAGTGTAATCAATTGTTGCTCTCCATGTTATTAATAATTATCAGCTACTGCACTTTACCTTTCAGATATTTCCGTTGTACAGAGCAGGCCTTAGTGCTTGTACTGTCAAGTGGCAAAGATATGTAAATATGATCTGGCCTGTAGTGAGAAGACTTCTGTTTTGATGCTAAAGTAATGCATCATTTCAGTACATATTCTTTGAGAAAACTGTGTTGAGTGAAATGATGGACAACGTGTGATAGGCAAAAAACCATAATAAAAACTGGAATCTTCTGAGGATCTGTGTGTCGTGGTGTGATTGTTATTAAATGGTAAAATAACCTACTCATCAGTCAACAATACTGATTTTTGTCTTTGTTCTCTTGTAGGAATGTTTACCCTTGCAGAAGTTGCATCGCTCAATGACATCCAGCCAACTTACCGTATCTTGAAACCATGGTGGGATGTATTTATGGATTATCTAGCTGTTGTTATGTTAATGGTTGCCATTTTTGCTGGAACCATGCAGCTGACCAAAGACCAGGTGGTCTGCTTGCCAGTTTTGCAGTCTACTGTAAATTCAAAAGCACAACCCAGCACATCAGGGAAGGCTGACTTTACCACTGTTGAAACAACCCCTGGTCAAGGAGAAGAAGCATCAATGAGAACGGTTTCCTTTGGAAGTGCCCCTACTGTAACACCTGACATACCTCTGAGCAGAGCTACCTCTTCTCAGTATCAACCCACTGAATCAGGCCAGGAGCCGAAGAAGGAGCAGAAAGATTCTTCAGGCCGTAAAACAAATTTGGATTTTCAGCAATACGTGTTCATTAACCAGATGTGCTATCATTTGGCCCTTCCTTGGTATTCAAAGTATTTTCCCTATCTTGTTCTCATCCATACTATCATTTTAATAGTCAGTAGCAATTTTTGGTTCAAGTATCCCAAGACTTGCTCAAAAATAGAGCATTTTGTGTCTATATTAGGGAAGTGCTTTGAGTCCCCGTGGACTACAAAAGCATTGTCTGAAACGGCATGTGAGGACTCCGAGGAGAACAAACAGAGGTTAACTGGTGCCCAGTCCCTGCCCAAGTATGTTTCCACTAGCAGTGATGAAGGAAGCCCAAGTGCCAGCACTCCCATGATAACAAAGTCTGGCTTCAAATTTTCAGCTGACAAGCCGATGATTGAGGTTCCCAGCGTCACTATTTTAGATAAGAAAGATGGTGAACAAGCCAAAGCACTGTTTGAGAAAGTCCGTAAGTTCCGGGCTCATGTGGAGGACAGTGATCTGATTTACAAGCTCTATGTTGGCCAGACTGTCATCAAGACTGTTAAGTTCATATTTATTCTCTGCTATACCGCAAACTTTGTCAACACCATTAGTTTTGAACACATCTGCAACCCGAAAGTGGAACACCTGATTGGCTACACGCAGTTTGAATGTACACACAACATGGCTTACATGTTGAAGAAGCTGCTTATCAGCTATATTTCCCTCATTTGTGTCTATGGTTTTATCTGCCTCTACACGCTTTTCTGGCTGTTCCGAATACCGTTAAAAGAATATTCCTTTGAAAAGGTCAGAGAAGAGAGTAGCTTCAGTGATATCCCTGATGTCAAAAATGATTTTGCATTTCTCTTGCATATGGTAGATCAGTATGACCAGCTGTATTCTAAGCGATTTGGTGTCTTTTTGTCAGAGGTAAGTGAGAACAAACTACGGGAAATTAGTTTAAACCATGAATGGACTTTTGAAAAGCTGCGCCAACATGTTTCCCGAAATGCCCAGGACAAGCAAGAGCTGCATCTTTTCATGCTGTCGGGGGTCCCCGATGCAGTGTTTGATCTGACGGATCTGGAGGTGTTGAAACTGGAGCTGATTCCTGAAGCAAAAATCCCAGCGAAAATTTCCCAGATGACAAATCTTCAGGAGCTTCATCTGTGCCACTGCCCTGCGAAGGTCGAGCAGACTGCCTTCAGCTTCCTCCGGGACCACTTGAGATGCCTTCATGTGAAATTCACAGATGTTGCAGAAATACCTGCATGGGTGTATTTGCTCAAAACCCTCCGTGAATTGTACTTGATAGGCAATTTGAACTCTGAAAACAATAAAATGATAGGCCTTGATTCTCTCAGAGAGTTGAGACACCTTAAGATTCTCCATGTAAAGAGCAATTTGACCAAAATCCCCCCCAATATCACAGATGTGGCACCACATCTGACAAAACTAGTCATTCATAATGACGGCACTAAGCTTGTGGTACTCAATAGCCTTAAGAAAATGACTAATGTTGCGGAGTTGGAACTGCAGAACTGTGAACTGGAGAGAATTCCCCATGCCATCTTCAGCCTCTCTAACCTACAGGAACTGGATTTAAAGTCAAATAGCATACGCACAATTGAAGAAATCATCAGTTTCCAGCACTTAAAAAGATTGACTTGTTTAAAGCTGTGGCACAATAAAATAGTCAGCATTCCTTCATCCATTACCCACATAAAGAATTTGGAGTCTCTTTATCTCTCCAATAACAAACTCGAATCCTTACCAGCCGCAGTGTTCAGTTTACAGAAACTTAGGTGTTTAGATGTAAGCTACAACTCAATAGCATTGATTCCAGGGGAAATAGGTTTGCTTCCAAATCTGCAGCATTTTTACATCACGGGAAACAAAGTCAACATTTTGCCAAAACAGTTGTTTCAGTGTGTTAAATTGAGGACTTTGTGTCTGGGACAAAACTGCATTACCTCAATCCCAGATAAAGTTAGTCAACTGTTGCAGCTGACTCATCTGGAACTGAAGGGAAACTGCTTGGACCGTCTGCCAGCCACGCTGGGGCAGTGTCAGCTTCTCAGGAAAAATGGGCTCTTGGTGGAAGATCACCTCTTTGATGCTTTGCCCCCGGAAGTTAAAGAGGTGTTGAACCAAGACACAAGCATTCCCTTTGCTAACGGGATTTAGGCTGAGGTGGAATGCTCCAGTAGCTGACTTCCAAACAGCAAATGCTAAAAAGTATGGCAATGGCGAGACCATGCATTTTAGAAAGCAGAATTCCTTGGAAGGCAGGACTACTAGCAGGATTAGAAGAGGTGTAACCGAATGTTCAATGTTTGCAGTGTTTTAAAAGATTATTTCCAAAATTTTTGAGAGGATAAAGAACCTTAATAATCTCAATTCTTTTTTCCTTAAATTGTTTGTAACTTGGATGCTGCCGCTTTTGAATGTTTACAAATTTGCTTGCCTGCTTAAAGTAAATGATTAAATTGATGACCTTTTCTTACTATGCAAGTTATTCTTTAAGGTCTGGATTTACTTTAGTGCATTATGGGGGGGAAAAAAGCAAGGTTAAACGTTGTATGTGGTATGGTTCTAACAGCACTTGAAACACATGTTGATGTGCTAGTGTTTAGCCATCCTCAGCAAATGAAACCAGTTTGGCTGTGCTTTGAACTGCACCAGAACCACCATTTTCCCGAGTTAAACCTGATGTGGTTTGCATCAGGCCAAGTGTGTTTGCATTCATTCTTCATCCTCAAGGCCCCATGGTTCTGGGTGAGACTTTTTCTGTGGCTTTAGTGTGCTACTCCTTCACACCGGCAAAGACTGGTCACGTTCCCTCAGCTAGTCTCTCCCCCAGCGACCTCTGTCCCGAGCAGCAGTGGGTGGTAAAAGGGAGAATACTGCCACTTGGCTTTCAAGTTGGGGATATCGGAACTGTTTCGCAAGGTGACTTTGAAAGCCATTAACACCAAGTGACTTTACTGCTCATGTTTTGTTCCTCTTTTGAGTTTTCATCTGGGAAACTCAAGGCATTTTATGAGTTGGTCATTGTTTTGTTTCACAGCCCTTGCTTAGGGACTCTGGTGTCTGTTCCATTTTCTAGACTAATGACACAGACCATAAGAGTTACAACTTACCCAAATGTGATTTAGCTTTATCCCCTATTGTGGTGTGTCTTCCACACCTGGACTTTAACCACAGGATCACCCTTCTCCTCTGCCCCAGCCCAAATAATTTGATGCTTTTGAACACTTACGCGCTGTTAGAAAACCCTAACTGTGTGGTAGATAAGTCATCAAATAAAGAAAAAAGCAGACAGCGATAAGCGTGGGATATTTTTTTTTGCTTGTTTTTTTTTTTTCTTGTGGTGTTTTTTAACTGAATTTGCATTGCTAGAACCATAAAAGAAATATAATCCATTAAATCTGCAAAATCATCAGTTGTAAATCTTTGCCATTTACATTCCATGTGTGCAGAAAAGAAGTACTATGCTGGGAGATGATTACATGATTACTCATGGTTTAAACACAATTCCCTATTGTAGTGTGGTCAGGACTGAACTAGTCTGTAGTTCAAGGGACTGTTCTTCTCTCACAGAAATCCTCATGCACAGTGATTTCTACTGTAACTTCACCAGAGCTGCCCTGACTTACACCGCTATTAATGAGGGGATAGTTTAGGCCTAGGGGCATTGAGCAGTCAGGAGCATTTCAAATACTGCTCTTATGAATCTTGCACATTTTATTGTTAATCATTTACTGTTAGTAATGCTGGGAGGACTGTTCTCAGCTGTAGGTAGCAGTCTCTGAATACATACCTGTACCGTGTGTTTATGTATATCAGAAGATGAGTTCATGAATAGTAGTTTTCCCACCTTTTGGGGATACAGTCTGTTTTCTACTTGCCAGCAGGTAGTAAATTTGGGATGTTGACAGTTCTGCAACACCAAGTCACAGGTTTGGCAGAATACTTGCAGTTTCTGATCTGTCCTCCACTGGGAAATTTAGTGCTAATCCTCAGATTTTTTTTTTAAGTAGAAGTTAAGGCTGTAGTGGATATATATATTTTTTTCTTTTTTTAAGAAACTCTTTCATGTGTTTATTTTTTGCACATAGATCACTTTAAAATTGCTGGACTATTGACTCTTTAGAAAAACTGTGGAATATACTATTGGTGTATGCTTTGTATTTGCTGTTGAGTCTCATTTCAACTTCCAAGAAATTCTGTGTAGGAGGGAGGAAGAGTTCAAGAATGACAAAGTAATTAAAATATTTAGAAAAATAGTTCTATTTTTCATCTTTTTTTCTTATTTTAATAGCAAAGTCACACAGAATGCGGCTGTGGATTGATCCAGCTTTTAAAAGCTTTTTTTGGTGTTTCCCATTCTCTTGCTGTCCCTACTGATGTTCAAAAAATAAACCCATGTCCGCTTCATATGAATATGCTATACATAATTTAGACCACTGTTTTGACTAGTTATTAGCTAATTGTGCTTCTTTAGACAACTTCCTCCAAAATGTTAATTTCTGGCTTGTGATGCTTGCTTAGCATAAACTCCATTCTTGTTTTTAGGAGAGCTTTCTCAGAGTGGGGAAAAACTGCCTATCATCCCCATGTCGCCTGCCCCTAAGTCCTTCCTTCTCTTTGTGACTGTTTATAATGTTCCTATTTCCTGTGTGTCAACTGACACAGTCTTGCTTTAAAGTCTTGGAAGTTCATCTCTTTTCCATGTAAGGCGTGTGGAGTATATTTTGCATTTCTATTTGATTTAATAAATAAGATGTTTATATCTTCCTCTAATCTATTTTTTTTTTAATGGGGGGAAAAGTGTGTTTGCATAAGAAAATCTCTGATTTCAAGTATTTTATGCTGAACTTGTTCTGATGCCTTTAATAAGGAAGAGGTATAAGTTGCTGCTCCTAGTAAATCTTGTAGATATGGTTCCTAACTAGAATACAGTATTTCAGGATAGGGTTTTTGTGGTTTGTTGTTTTTTTTTTTTTGTTTTTTTTTTCATTTACATAATCTGAATGACCTGCCACTATTCCTATTTGGCTAAGGGAGTTTTGCAGAATACATATAGGGCCCTGGAAGAAAAATTGTGTTTATTCAACTGAGAGGAAGTAGGAAATTGCCCATTCTGTATGCTCCTGCCACTGTAACACATTTCTGTGAAGATCCTTTAATTTTCCAGTAAGTTGTCCTTTTGGAAGATGCTTCCTGTGATGCAAACAGAGCTATGGCTGTCCTGAGCAGCCGTCAGGCCTCTTGGTGTAAGGGAGGATGCTAACAGTAATGAAAGGCTCTCTGTTGTTAAATAAATGGCTTTGCACTCCTGGGCTGCCCTCTCTGGTAGCAAACGGGGAAGCCCAGACACTGTAAGTCATGTCTGGTTATGGGGGATTCACTTTGTAGACTGTATTTTTAGTAAAAATCTTACAGAAATAGCTGTTCTGTATATTGTGTTTCCATGAATGTGCACAAAAATTAGTGGTATATGATTATGTGAAGGCAATGGGCTAGACTCTTAATCCTTTACTTAAAATCAAGTCAAACAAATGAGGTGTTCCATGATCATACTGATATCTTGCAGGAACAGATTCTGGCTTTCAGACTTCTCAGTTGTCAAGACAGGGAGCTGTGTGGGAACCTGACACTCCGGAGTGTAACTCTTCTGCAGCTTGTTGCGGATGTGAAAGATGAGGCTTCTGTCAGGTCTGGGGGGATGTGAACCCATACGGGTGCTAAAGATGGAAACGAAAGCCTCAAATTTGCTGAGGCATCCCATTGTTGATGGCGGAGCCATTGGGCACAGTGGCAGTGGGCTGAGGGTAGTTTATCTGGGCGGCTGTCGCCCAGTGTGATGAGATGATTGTCTGTGCCACAAGTGACCTTGAAGATAACATGGAGCATGGCACTGCTTTTCCGTCCGAAGCAAGAAGGGAGGCTAACCCCTGACTTGAGACCTACTTTTGGTTTTGGCACAATCTTCTCCTCACCTGGGGAGAAGGGCATTAAAAAGATTAAAATTTCCTGTCTATAAGCTGGACATCCTTTAATGAAGGTAAAATGCACGAATGATTGTGAAAAACACAAATCCTGTAGAAATGAGGTTATGTAGAAATATTCAAGAGGCATGGGCAGTCTTGTCATTAGCTGCATGGCTGAGCCCTATCAAAACGTTTCTAGTACGTGATCCCAGAACAATTTGATCTAGCAAACTATCATAGGCAGGACTAGAAGGTACCTCAAGATGTCTTTAAGCCTGCTTCATGCAGAAATAAGGTTCCCTAATTCGTTTCTGCCAGATGTTTCGTAAGATGTAGGAATGGGTTACATGGTGATGGAGATTCCAGCCACTCTAGGCAAGCTGTTTCCTTAATCACCTTCCCTGTTGAAGAAACACAGCTAGAACCTTAGCCAGACAGCAACTGCTGATGCTCCATTTAGGCCAAACCAAATGCTTAGAAATGTATTAAAGTATTTGCTTACAGAAGTACAGACTGAGATGGACTTCTTTGTGAGTTCATTGTGTCACAAGCAGCTTGGGAGGACTGAAGTTTGGGATTCCTTTGAAAAGAGCTGTGAGGCACAGCTGGCATCAGTTTGGTTACAGACGTAGTGCAAAAAGTTGCATTTTCCAGTGATGGCAAGGTCATTTGCAACCATGGTGCAATGAATTTATGGCTGGTGTGCCTCATCTTAGGCTGGTGGTTGACTGCCTTACCCTTGCAGAGCCTGAGTGGTCTCTTTGTTCGGAATGATATTTTCTGAAGGCATTCAAATAAAATGTTTCTCAAGCAAGTTTGCTGTAGGGCAAGGTGATCTTTAAGATTACCAGAATTGAAAGAATTGAGACAAATTCTGTAGTGTTTGTAACCTTGGCATTAACCCCTTGCCTCCCACTGTGAATTGATAAAATTGCTTCGTGAACTACTGATTATCTTACAGGGTTCTCTGAATGACTGGCAATTTTAGCACTGCAGAAGAGTTGCCAGTGCAGGCTGACCACTTGTGCTTGTACAGTGTGTTCAGCACTTAACCGAAGGCATCAAACATTGATGTTGCAAAACCCTGCAGGCTTATGCTGTGACCAATTTCCCAGGACAGCAAATCATTCCCAATGTTGCTAAAGGGAGGGAAAGCTGTGTTACTGGGTACAGTTGTTTCTGTAGCAAAGATGAGGCTCTAGAATTAAGCTCAGAAACAGATTTTCCAAGCTGATTACAAACATGCACCCATTCCATGGTAAAAGTCATGAGAGATGGCATTTCTGGGAGAGAGATGCTGAAAATAGTTCCTGTAACTCGGCCAGGCATGGGTGCAGAAGTGGCAGCTCTTTAACGCCGCACATCAACACAATACAGCTCAAGTGAGGATCTTTAAAACCACACGCACTGGAGTTTGGCCAGGCTGCATCTCCCTCCCCTCCCTGAAGAGAACAGCCCCTAAGCCCTTTTGCAATTACTACAGCCAGGACCTTTGTTCTGTCTTGCCTCCAACAGCACGTTGCCCCTGATGCTGGAGGTAACATAGGGTTATTGGTTTAATAATGACTGTTTGGGAAGAATGCCATCTTCTAAATTAACACCACAGTCGCTTGCAGGAAGTCTTCTAGCACAGAGCAGGTCTGTTCCCATAAAATGAACATGTTGTGCCCATAAACAACAAAATCTTGAATTGGGATTGAGTTGCATAGACCATTAGGAATAAATGCATGAGCACGTTGCTGTTCTGCTAACCAGTTCTGGGTAGTTTTGCTGCTTAAGGTGCTTGTAAGAGTAGATTTCAAGACTTTTCACTAACACCATCCTGCAGCGTTGATGGCCTGGGAAGGCTGGCTTGTCCCAGAGGGTGCTGCTGGAGCTGCCTGGGCAGAGCTGGGGTGGGAGAAGGCCTGAGTGCCTTGGCCACTGCCAGCACCCTGCGGAGGCTCCCCTTTGCTGGGGTGGCTGGATTTCTCTCTCTCCTCTTGAGGCGTCATGTATGGAAGATGCAGCAGGAGATTGTGTCCTTAGCTACAAAATAAAGGGAACACTGTTAAATGCGACCTATTGCCAAGCAACGAGTCTGAAAGATGGGGATTGTGATAACTGGAGGAAATGCAGAATAACGGGGGGAAAAAAGGAAAGGAATAAATAGACCTGAGAGGAGGTAGAGCCCCTATGCCCAGTTTGAAATTTCAGAAGTTTTAGAAAGACGGTGTAAAATCTGGAGTGTGACTTACAGCTGCTCCTGCCTAGAGCCAAGCTCAAACCCTTGGGTCACCCTAGGACTCTTTTGTCTGTTTTGTTTTTTTTCCCCTTCCATTTACTTCTGTCCCCCCATCTCTCACAGAGCCATGGGTGCCTGCGTGGCTGCTCCTGTGCAAGTGTCTGCGATAAGCTCGTCACTGCAGAGCTGTTAATGCTTATCCCAGCACAGCCATACCCAGGGCTGTCCCCTGCCCTGGCTGTGTGCTCGGCAGCACCCAGCAGGGAAAGCCCGGGCCCTATCGAGAGCCAGAGTCTAATCTTGGACCTGCAGCTTCCCCTCCTGAAGGGATTCTCCCTCTGGCTGGCAGGCGATACCAGAGCTGGGCAGAGCCCTGCCAGCACAGGCTCAAGCTCCTTCCCGGCTCCCAGCCTCCTGCTCTGGGGCTGCTGCGTGGAATTGCTGCAGAGCTGGTGGCACTGGGGTGGGTGGTGGCTGCTGGGGGTCCTGTGGGGTCCTGTCCCACCTCCAGCTCTCACAAAGCCCAGCAGAACCACAGTCTTCCTGCAGTGCTCTGAGGAAAGGGTTTGCATAACATCTTTAAGTTGCAATTTCTATAGGCATCCCCACTGCTCCTGCTCTTCTGTGTCCCAACAGACACCCCTATCTTTGTTGGAAATAGAGCTGTGAGTTTGTTAGCCTGTCTGTAAAGGATGCAGAGAGCACCTGATGACTGTTACAGCCTCTTCTGCAGTGAGCACTTTTTCATCACCCCTTCAATTTTTTTTCTCGGCCCTGGGTTAAACCCCTCCCTTCAGCCTTTCTGCATATGTTGTGTGGGTGTGTTTGTTCTGTAAATCCTGTTGCTCTTTCCTCAGACCTCTCAGTTTATTGAGTTTTGCAAGATTAGTGGTGTCTGTAATGGGATGTGGGACCTGGGCTCCCATTGACCCCTGGGGATATGCAGCCACAAGGAGATTCCTTAGGAGCAACATCTTCACAGTGTATGCCTGGGTTGCCCAACCTGCTTAACCCTGAGTGGGCAGCTCTGCAGAAAGCCTGGCCACGTGGACTTCCCGGCATCCTCCACAGGAAGGGAATTCAGATGCAGTTTTGCAAGGTGATTTTGGTCTGATGGCTGAGCAGGGGCAGGTGACTCTGCTGCTCTTCTCCAAGGTGCATGGGATATAGCTGAAGATGGTGTCTGGTCTTCAAGCCCTGCAGGCTCTTATCTATCGTGAGAGTTTTATGTGGATTTCTTCCCATGCTGTAGCTGCAAGGATGTCCTATGGATGTAAAATGCTGGAGACTCTGAGTACATACCCAGGCCTGTAGTGTTGTCATGTACAAGAGAGCTGGAAACCAGATGCCTCTCAGGACCTCAAGTATTAACCTATTAAAACTGGGAAACGTGCTTAACGAAAGGCAAAGGCCGGCTAGATTGTAAATTGATCCCTGTCAGTATCAATGTTTATGTGTATTTGAGACCTAAGGAAATGCCAGCATGATCTGACCCAGGAGAATCTGATACATTTCCAGGCTGTCTTTGTACTAAAATCTAGTTAAGTAAATTGGCTTTAAAACTGAGTGTGTTAAATGGGTGTGAGGTGACACTGTCCCTGTAAGCCGGTACTAGTGTGCACAAATAATTCACACACTTGTCACTTGGGCAAGTTCCTCACACCTTCAAAGCTATTTTTGCTTATGTGATGGCTGAGTCTCTGTGTCCCTCTTGCCGCAAATTTCAGCCTGCACACAGAGGATGGGTGTTTTCCCCAGGTGCTGGTGGTCTGAAACCACAGTGATGCAGTGCCATCGCTGCTAGGCAAAGGTGAGCTCCAGGAGTCCACGCAGGCATTGCATAAGGAGCCTTAGTGCATCCTCTCTCAGGGACCGCTCTTCTTTCAGTTTAGGACCAGTAAAGCTGACAGGCTGCAGTTTGGAACTAGAACTGTACAGAAGAGGCCTTAATTAAATCATTTTTCTGAATTAATTAAAAGACTGCAAAATGATCATTTAGACAGCATCTGCATCATGGTTTGAAACCCGCCTTTTTCCTCCCCACCAGGCAGTCAAGCTAAGCTTGGCCACCTCTTCCCTAGCCGAGCAGCTATGGTCCCAGCTGGGGTGTCTCTGCAGGAGTTACCCTCATAGAAGAGGTGCACCTGCAGTGAAAGGTAAGTGCCTCTTCAGAGGAAGGCATTCCAGGCTACCACCCCATGTAAATGAGGTCCTTCTGCCTGTGGGGCTTTGTTTATCTTTGTGCTTGTGTTGATCAGCCTTAGCGACATGTTTAACTCTGAATATATTTGTTTAATTAAATGCTTTTAACATTCATTAGGGGGCTGCTAATTGCTGACTCCTGAGGAGCTCAGCAGCAGACGGTGTGGGGTGTGAAACACTAGTGAACAGACTGGGTGGGACCACTCAGTGGGTCCCAAAATGAGCGTTTTAGCCTTACAATCTGCTGCTCTCTCCTCACTAGACTGAGAAAGGGCTGGCTTGGAGGAGACCTGGGAGATCCAGCATTGCTGCAGTTTTGTTGGGCTGCAATCAGTGCTCCTGAAAGCCTGAACGGCTGCTGCTATTATTAGCAAAACGTTGGCAGTGTGATTAGCTCTGGGCAAGACTCAAAGAAGCTTAAAGGATGAACGGAGAGACGCAGGCTGGCCTTAGGCACTGCCTACTCTAAAACTGCGGTAGCCCGATGTGATGTGGAAAAAGGTGTGGAGACACTGGTTCTCCACTTGTTATCCTGCTGGCCACAGCACTTCCAGTGGTTAGCAGCTAACGGGCCTCCGTGCGAACTGCTGCTCCTTGGTGTATGAGTGGAGCTGGCCGGGATGGCCCGGAGGGACTCTCCGTGCTGGGATGTGCAGCAGGGTTGGGCAGGTTTACGAGGACTTGGGGTGAAAACGCCCTGAGCCCCGAGGCCATGGGCTGTCAGCAGCCCCACTGCCTGCAGGGCTGGCTCTGTTCCTGTTAGTAGCTGTGGATTACGCATTTTGGGAAAGAAAAACAACCCTAAACACTTGGATAAGCACAAAAGTATTTTGGTGTGGTGCTGTCTGGGGGGTTTGCAGCTGTGAAACTCCTCGCTACAGGATATTGGGGGTGCTATGTGTTTTCATAGTCTCAAGAGGATGTGTCGTGGTTTGGGTTGTTAATTTTAGAGAGTTCAGTTAGTTAGAAGAGGCTTAGCTGAAAAGTAAAATTACTGAAAAGAAAATCGGTTCTGTTTTACCTCAAACCAGGACAGGATACAAAGGAAGTTCAGGGGAGAGAACTCCAGAGAGGATTAGTGAATACGTGGAAACCACCTCTGCCATGGCACAGCCCTGGCTTTTGCCCTGATTTTCCTATTATCTGTAGCAACTCCTTTGGCTGCTGTCAGAAGGGGAGGCTCTCCGACAGCGTGCCCTGATGGAGATCAAAGAGCAGCAGTGTGCTGTGCAAGCCTCCTTCCTCCCCTCTGGATGCACCACAGCTTCAGCATTGCTCGTGCCCTGGCACATGTCAGCAGGGCTGCTCACCATGGGCACGGCTTCGAGTCCTCCACCATGGCAGCTTTGTTACAGGCTCCTTAGGATTTCTCTGTTCTTCTCTGCCTTGCTTTTGTCCATCCTCCACAGCACATACCCCTTTTGGTTTTTCCAGACCGGGCTGTGGTGGGCACAGAGGCACCATCCGCTTGGAGGGAAGAGGTGTTACTCCTTGGTGTAAGCTACAGCCTTTGATTGATAGGTACTTCCTTGGTTGTGTCACACAAACTGGCCCAGACCTCCATATGTGCCCCAGCTGCTCACCTTTGTCCTTCTTGGGGGGGTCCTTGCTGCCAGCAGCCCCTCTCCTTGCTGCCCTGTGTGAGATGTCCCGTTGTTTGCTAGTTCCTGAGCAGTCTGAGCTTGTACAGCCTTCAGAGGCTGGCCACAGCGTGGGCTCCTGCACAGGAGACAAGGCTTCAGACACTGCTGGCAGAGGACACTTGAGTCCCACACATGCTCACACAGAGGAACGAAGGACTGCCAGATATCCCCTGTCCTCCCCAATTTGTGCCAAAGACAGGGATATGGCCCTGGTGTGACACCCAAAGGAGAGGAAGGGATAACCAGTTGGTGCTTGGCTTTTGCTGATTTGGTGTCTCTCCAGGCCACAAAAGGCCCCAGATGGGGCTCTTCCACCTTGCCTGCAGGCTGGGGATTGCTGGGGGTCTGTGCTGCATTTCGGGGCAGAGCAACCCACGCTTTTTGGAGCTCTTTGGAGCTGTTTTAAATGCAAATGTGTTTCCAGCCTAAACAGACCAGGGTGGCTCTCACTCTCTCCTGGAGCAGATGCCATGTTTGGAGAAGCAGCTTTTGGTTCTTTCTATGAGTTCTCACACGGTGAGAACACTTTTAGCTGTGGCTAAATGGCTGTCAAGGGCTGGGCTGGTGGAAATCTTGCCTCTCTAACGTTGCAGGGTTGAAGTCAGGCCCAGCTTGTGAGATTAATGTGATGATTATGAGGAGTTTGGAACTGGTCCCAACACATCACAAAAAGCAAAGAAATCCTGCAGTTCAGTGTGATGACTGTTTGCAGGGCTGTTCTGCCACTCCACTGCTCAGCATCTGAAGCTCTGTCATATACAGGGCAGGGTTAAATGAGCTCCAGTGAATCCATCCTCCAAAAAACCTGGGATGCTTCTCAGAGCTTGATCACTTGCTGGGATAGAGGTGAACTCTTTCTGCCCTGCCTCCTCTTAATGGACTTTTTTTCTGTTCCCAAAACATTTATTCTCAATTCCTTTGGCTTCACATCCAAAACAATTCTAAGCTTGTTTTTTCTAGATGCCTCTTTTGAGAACTGCACACTCGAGCCATTGTGCAGGGCAGCTCCAATTGCAACCTGCTAAAAGTTTGACAACAATCTCTGCAGTCGTCTTTTTCTCTTCCCTGTGGCTTGGGTTTTGTTTGGTTTTTGAGTTGTGTGGGGTTTTTTTCTGGCAGATTTTTTTTTTGTCACAGTCAGGCTAACAGTGGCCTACAACATCATTTTTAGATTAAAGGACATAGGGCGTTTGGAGCGGTCTTTTATATGTTTCTGAATCCAAATTGTTTCCCTGTAAGAAACTACAGGCTGTCCCAGAGCTGCTGAAATGAATCACTTGGGTGAACGTTTTTTCTTCTTTTTTGCTGCCAATTTGAAACAGTAAAAAGTCTGGCTAAATTCTTCCTCTCTAATAAAATCTGATGCAAAACTTCCACTTGTTTGGAGGAATCATTCTACTGCAGCACCCTATCAGTATGTGGGGACTTTTTTTTTTTTTTTCAGTTTTCTTCCCGAAAGGGTTTTACTGTACTTTTACGCTAACTTTATCAGAAAAAAGGCACCCTCTAAAATTCCGTGCTGAGGCCTTAGCCATTTTGGAGATGCTGCCATCCTTCATTAACTAATTTGCTGGTTTATTGAAACCACAGACTTGTGGGGAACATTTCTGTGCCAGACCTTCTCAATGGGCTGGTTGTGCAGGTGAGTGCTCCGTGCTGTAAGGGTTGCACAATCCAGCTTTCAGCTTCTGTAAGAATATCCTTTCACAAGCTCTGAGATCAGGAGAAGTACCTGCGATATTTTTACTTTGGTGCAGTCCTCTTTAGCAATGAAGGACTGTGTGTCTGGGATGTTTACTGGGCAAACACCACAGCTTTAAATTCCTGCAAGTGAAACTGCCTTTATTGATTTTTCACTGTCCGAGGCATGCCAAGAGCAAATACAGGTACAGTATAGAACCTGGATCTTCAGATGCCATTTGGAGATAAATGTTTACAAGGACATGAGTAACACACAAAGAAACGTGCTTGCGGCTGAAAAATTTCCAAGCTTTACCTTGTCCCTGTCTTTGCTGATCTGGTTCAGCCAGGGAAATAGCAGCGAGCTCCTGGCTGGTCAGCCCTGCCCTGGTGCCTGGACCCAGGCAGGGAGCAGGCGTAAAGCAGGTCACTCCTTGTATCTGCTCTGCATGTTTTGCTGAAGCCTCAGGAGGAGAGCCAGCCAGTGCTATTCGTTCTGGTGGCGTTGAGAAGCGGGCACTAGCCTGCTGGGAAGAGGTCCAAGACCATCAATTCATTTTCATTTCCCATGCAGCAGTTAGATGGTGAGAGTATCGATTTAATCCGAGAGCTAGAATTGACAAACCATATCCATGGTTGCTGATACATAGCTTTGCTTTTCTTACGACTTAAAGCATCTGGGAAATGGCTTTAAACGGACAGCTTCTATATTGTCTTTGGGGAGGGAAATGGTGAAGGTACATGCAGAGACAGTTGCTCTGGCACAACCCTTGCTAGACTGGATGAATCCTGGGCAGGTGAGACGCTACCTTGATTGTTGTGGTTAGTTTACAGGTTTCTTTAATTTGCTGAAGGAATCAGGCCTGACAGGGCTGCAGGACTTCATAAACAACTTCAATTTTCTTTTTCTCTATCCTTAGTCAGATGCCTGGGTGAACATAATCTGAGGAGACGTGAAGCTCTGATTCAAAACCCCACATCCTACAGCTGATGTCCTAAGTGACCCTGTCCCATGTTTAACAGCAGTCTGGTTCCTGTGTTTATTTAAAACATGTGGGGATCTCTGACCTTTCCACTTGAGGTATATGCCAAGGGTATGATCACAGCGCCGGGTGATGTTCCAGTGCTGCCTTTAACTTGGCTGGTCGGACTAGCAGCAGCACGGATGTCAGCAAGGGTTGTTGAGACTCCACTTCAAGTGTCTGTAAAAATACCTTCCCTGATGTTGCTGGCACAGCCCTGACTGTGCGCACACAGGAACCCCACCTTCACTTGCTAGCAGGTGGCTCTGATTCCCCACGCTTCTGGTGCCAAGAAATTTTGCAATTTTTTGTGTAACTTGGATGAAAGTGGTATTTTGGGGTTTTTTTTCTGTGATTGCTGCTTTCACTCTCCTTCCTCTGGTATATATCTTGGAGAGTTTATACATCTTAATGAAATTATGCAAAGGGGAGGCGTTGCCCAGAGGAAAGGAGGAAGTGGAAAAAAGTTATATAAGCTTCCAGAAATAACATGGAAACCATTTTATTTTTCTGTAGTACTGAAAGCCTGTTCTAGAGGAGTAAATTAATAGTGTTTGCGGTCATACACAGAAAAGATGATATAAGGGTATGAGTGTCTGCTAGGAACGCCCTGCCTGAATGGGACCCCCACCTGTACAAGAACTACCACCAGAGAGTTCTGCTGGCATAGCCAGGGGTTTTCCAGGGGACAGGGACTGGGATGGCTCCTTGCAAATGCCATCTGATGAATCACACTTTTCTGAAGCAGTTGTGGAGCAATCTTTGGCTCTGCATATGAATTCCACTGAACAAGCAGAACACAGGAAAAATTCCTTATACTTAATACGAGGAGAAAGCTAGAGGCAGTCTAGCCCATGTCAGTTCCTGGGGCAGCTGTCTCACACGAGGTCTCTGAACCACATGGAGCTTGAGCTGGCCATTGTACGTGGGTGTGAGCTGGGCAACAAGAGTGCTTGGGGCCAGTTTCAGGCTTTATCCATTTCCAAACCCCAGTATTTTGCATGCAGGAATGTGGCAGGAGACAAAGGCAGACTGATTTCTTCATGGAGCACTAATCCTGGTGCTCGGAAGCTGGCCCTGGGTATCTGAGCCTAACGTTATGCTAGACTTACGTGTTTGCGTTTGATTTTTGTGTATCATGGAAAAATACATAAGAACACATCCCTCACACTGGTAGCTCTCTGCTAGCTTGCTTGTAGTTGTTGGAGATATAACTGGGAAAGGAGAGAGAGCAAGAAAGGCATACCTCAGCCACAGGAAAGATTTGGGCTGGAGCCCAGAACAAATCCAGTTCACCAATGCCCATGACTGGAGGTGACTGGGCTGGTGGTAAATATTGGCAGGAAGGGGAAACATATGTATTTCTTTTTTGTTTGAATCCTGATTTGACCTTTCTGTCCTGGCTTGCCTTAGAAGGGAGAAACACAAATCTTCACTGCTCCCTCCCATAGCTCCCTAAGATACTTCTGGGCTTTATGCGGGGGAATCTCAGCAGTGAAGGGGCTGAATCCATTTACCTGGTGGGAGTTGAGGTTACATGTACCTTGGTAGCAAAAATGGGTGAGAAAAACTGCCTTTGAAGCCCCCCACTCCTCCCTATGCTCACTTCTGCCCTTCCTCAGAAGGTCCTTTCAGGAGAGCTGATTCAGCTGTTTGTGTGGCTGCACATAAAATGGATGAAAGAACAAGATTTTTGAAAGCCCTCAAAAAGGGAGAGGTGTGCACCTGTGCAAAAAAACCACGTTGTGCATCTGTATTAAGATCCATAACCACAGTTAGATGAGGTTATCCGCTCTTAAAGTGCTGCTGGATTGGGAGCACAGATAATGAGGCTGGTGGGAATGGTGTCCCCAGGAGGTACATGACCCTGGAGCATAGTGTTGAGTGAAATCCATGTTTCACTGGGATTTTTGAGAGGCAGCCAGTGCTGGTTTCAAAGTGCTCTCAAGTATCATTGAGGAAATCTTGACAGAGACTGCGATCCCCACAGTGATAAATGTGCTCAGGCAGTGGAGAGCATCTCTACATTCATGCCAGGACTTGAGACCCAGAGTAACAAGTGCAAACAAAGAGAAGGAGGAGCAGGAAGAAGCAAAGGCTGATACTGAGCAGATGCTCTCTGTCCTTTTTGGGATGAGCTGCTTTGGGCTCAGCAGAAGCTGTCTCCTGGTGAGGCACAGCCGTGCTGGGGAATGGAGCAGGAAGCGTTACCAGGGCAGAAGTCACTTTTCAGACCTCAGAGTGAAGTTTCCCAGGGCAGAGCAGGGGGGATGCGAGACGTTCCTTGGTGCAGAGTCACTCGTCTCTCTGCCGTGCTGGGAGCTGCTGCTCTGACTGCTGACACGTGTGGGAGGCTGGCGGTGGGTGGCACAGCACCCACCTTTTGCAGTGAGTAAACCTACCCCGTCTCTAGACCAAGGAGGGTTAAGAGCACAATTATTGAGTTAACAGAGTGTGTAATCATCAGATGTTTCACACTGACCACAACGTTTGGATGTGAGGCTCCTCAGTGCAGATTAATTCAAAGCACAATAAATGAAAGTACAGAAATGCATTATTTCCAGCATTAAATTTTCAGATTGTACTAACCACATACTATATGCACAAACCTGATCTAGAAACATGTGTAGCATAGGCAGGTTTTATGAGCTTTGAATCGCAAAATATTTGCTGAAATTTCTATCAACCTTGAAGTGCAAGGGAAGTAGCATGTATGCAGTGTGAGAAAGAGGATGTAACTATTTTCTTCTCTTATACATTTTGAAGGATTCTGCATATGTTCCTTGTTTTCACAAAACTATGCAGCAATTCCCCTATAAAAGGTCAGCAACCTGGAAATAAACTGTTACATGAAAGTTTGTGTGCCATGGTGTGCACACTGTATCCTAAATCTAGCAAAATCAGATGACAATTTTCCCTTCTTGCGCTATGGGAAAACACCTTCTGCAGACCAGCTCCTTTGGTGATACTCACCAACATAAGACAATTTAAAGAAAAAATTGCTGAGAAATCTCATGGCAAGACGTATCAGGCCACGTGGAAATTGTTCCTGGAATGAGCTACTTTGGAAATGCAGGAAAAATAAAGTCTGAAATGTTATATCAACCCATATGTTGACATTATGGTGATTTTATCACAAATTTTGTAACAGCTAGTGTTTGCTGTACACCACTGCAGTCTGACTCTAGACAGCACAGAAGCCTGAGCTTTAAATAACAATAAAAACAATAAATTCAAAATGAGAAAAAATGTTGCTCAGCGTCACACTGAAAAATTCAAGAATAAAGCCCAAGAACACAGGCTCAGAAAGTGATATGCAAGTGCACATAAATATACCTCAATCTTTCTTTTTTTTTTTTCCCCTCTTTTTTTACTTATTTTTAAACTTTGTGTGAGTTCACGGCAGTTTTGAGGATGTTGGCACAGGAGCACGAGCAGCCTCCTACCTCTGTAAACAGTTCCTGTAGGAAGCCCACCATCCTAAACTCTTCTAAGCCTCCTGCAGCATGGAAGAAAAGGAGACATGCCCTCTTCTACCCATTTCCTTACAAAGGCAGTAACAAATATGCTACCGTGTCCTGCAAACTACACAGAGAGAGAAGGCCAGACATCAGAATGGACACAGCAGCATGCTGTGTGTTCTCTTCTGCTTCCATGGCAGGGATGAGTTTTCTGTTTCTGAAGAGCCCCCACTCTCCATGGGAAATTGCGTGGAGTAGGTCCCTTCCCAGCTGGGGCTCTCTTCTTCAGGCTTCTCTTTTTCTTTCTATAGCAAGCCCATGGATTTGTCTGAACAAGCCATAGTCACAAGGTGGACTAGAGAACAAGATCTTTGGCCTTAAAAGGCCTCAGCCACTTGAGCTGTATGAAAAAAATCATGCAGTTATTTATTTTTTCTCTAGAAGATGATGCTTTTTCACATGTCTCTGTTTGACATTCTTGTCTTCAGTCAGAGTAACAGTACCCTAGTTAGTGGTGACTTTTCTTTTAAAGGAGCATGTACATAAACATGCCTTTATACTCTGTGATAAGCTGTCTGACTGCTGCTGTGTGCTCCAAGTGTTATTTATCTTCATGTTTTTTACCTTGGAACCTCACAATTTCTCATACGTGCTGCTTCTACCTAAAAAGTGTTTCAAATGTATATGCACTGGCCAAACTTTCTAAGAAAACAGCGTGAATAAACTTGCTGTGGATAGCACATTGCTTTTTCAGCTACTCTCTATATGTGAGAGAGGGCATGGGCATAAAATCTACTTAAATGCAAAGTAAGGGAACTGGGTTTGTGCCCTTTCTGGTACATAAGTACCTATAGAGGAGGGGTTGAAAAATATTGGTAATTAATATGTGTGTTTGTGTTAGTTATATGCCTTGGTTGTTTGGTTTTTTGTTTTGGTTGTTTTTTTTTTGAAGGGCAGGGGAGGTTAGGCAAGGGGGTATGGCACAGACATCTCTAATGTGGGAGCAAATGGGTGTGCAAGAGGCAACTGAAAGAAGTGCTCGAGGATGTCATCAGTGTGCTGACTGACAGTGAAAGGGCAATGAGCAATGACAAGTCCAGTTCTGTCTTTGCTTAGCGTACTTACGCAGCTCTGACTTGCCCAGCATGGAGGCTATAGGGCAAACAGCCCAGTCAGAGTCCTACGCACCTCCAGTGGTACTTTCATGGAACCATGGAATCGTCAAAATTGGAAGGGACCTCTAGAGATCATCTTGTCCGAGTCCCCTGCTAAAGCAGGATTGCCTAGAGCACATTACTCAGGACTGCATCCAGGTGGGTCTTGAAGATCTCCAGAGAAGGGGACTCCACAACCTCCCTGGGCAGCCTGGTCCAGTGTTCTGTCATCCTCATTGTAAAGAAGTTTTTTCTCATATTTGAATGGAACTTCCTGTGTTCCAGCTTGTGCCTGTTGCCCCTTGTCCTGTCACTGGGAACCACTGAAAAGAGTCTGGCTCCATCCTCCTTCAACCCACCCTTTAGATACTGATAAGCATTAATAAGGTCTCCCCTCATCCTTCTCCAAACTAGACTCCCAGATCTCTCAGCCTTTCCTCATAAGGGAGATACTCTAATCCCTTAATCATCTTTGTTGTCCTACGCTGGGCTCCCTCCAGTAGTTCCCTGTCTCTCTTGAATTGGGGAGCCCAGAACTGGATACAGTGTTCCAGTTGTGGCCTCGCAAGTGCAGAGTAGATGGGGAGAATGACCTCCCTCGACCTACTGGCCACACTCTTCCCTATGCAGCCCAGGATCCCATTGCCCCTCTTGGTGACAAGGCCACATAGCTGGCTCATGGATAGTTTACTACCTACCAGGACTCCCAGATCCTTCTTCTCAGATGTGCTTTCCAGCAGGTCGATCCCTAATCTATATTGGTGTCCGGCATTCTTCCTCCCCAGGTGCAGGACCCTACAAGATTATATAATAACTAGAGCCAGCATCCAAGGAGTGTAAAGTAAAATTAAGTTGTACATCTAAAAAGCATAAGCATAATTGCTCGTAAGTATTTGCATGCAAGAAGAGTAATGCACTTCACTGATAATTTCCAATTACTAATAAGTTGCTCTATAAGGATTCTTTTTCCTCTAGGGATGTGTGATAATGAAGCTGATATCCTCTCTCTCTATTCCCAAACAACCAGCAGTTGGAAGTCATGCCAAAACCAAACCAAAGCCTGAAATGGGTTCTGCTACCCTCATTTCTGTGTTCAACCGTGACCCAAAAGTTATAGCAATTACTCTTTCTGTTGAGTTCCCACTGCTGCTTGTGGCATGCTGATGGGGCTCCAGTGTAGCCATAGCAGCATGTGAGCTCTATCAGGTCTGTGCTATGGCACATTAGAAAGCTTCTAGTCTTGCCAGTAAAGCGGCTATATGAAGTTTGTTACGTGTGGTTGACTTTGAAGTAATTTTTTTTCCTGTAGGAAAGGATAACATGATTAGTATATTTCTGCATTACAATGTTTCCACTCTCTTCTGCTGAATTTTAGGGTGGTTTTTATGCTTGTGTTGTATGATATATACATACAGAGGCCATAATATTTCAGCTTTGGAAATACCATACTAGGGCTCTGACTTATGCTGTCATGACATACATAAGAGCCCAATGAAATCAGTGTGGCTCTGTATGGTTACCATGGTTCTTCTGCAAGGTTCAGATGGAAGGATCTGCTTCTATGTTAATATCTAAGAAGAAACAAAGGAAATTAAATTTCATGTTCTAGAAAGAATCAATGCAATTTTCATGTTCCTGCCCCACTCACCATCATCCTAAAATGCAAAGGAAACCACCTCTTGAAAATGTCAGGTGTCAGTGGAGATGTATGTTAAAAATTAATATATTCCACTGCTGTGAATTTGTTTTAACAGATTTATGTCAATCACACCTGCTCTAAACAGGGCTTTCATCAAAGGCCAGAAGAGCTCCCCACCCCCTTATTGTTGATGAGATTTAGATCAACTCCACTGCAATGAAATACAGAAGATTGGCTAGTGTTAGGCCTCCACAGTTGCTCGTAACTGGTTGCTAACCACTGCTAGCAGCAATTGATAGTCATTTTACAGAATTTCTTCAGGTTTTAGACAATGCTTTAAATGAAAGGGTAGAAGAAAACACAGCACTTGGAAACAGAAAGAGAGGGTGTGGGTAGTTACAGTACCGAAATACTGACGCATTGTATTTCACAATAACCGTTGCTGCTGTGTGTGCTTGTAGAAATCACTGATTGTTCTCTTATCCCTGTACCGCTCTGAAGAATTTACAAAAAACCTGAGAAAACAAACCCAAGGAAGCAGCAGAACATGAATTCAAAAGCAGAATGGGATTACAAAGGGAGATTCTACACTGAACTGAAACATTCATGTTTTGGATCATTGAGAACAAAACTACAATAGTGGTCTGTTCCCCTTCTCTTCTTACGTCTCCATTTTGTTTTGCTTTGCTGTTCTTAGCTTAGATTTTTCCCTTTTTGGAGTCCTGCAGGGAGGAAAGAAGGAGCCTTTGTTTTAAAATGCCTGAAACCAACAGTGGCCCATTGATCATAATTAAGTCTAAAATAATACGCTTTTGCTGACCTGTTTGTATTGAATCCAAAAAAATTGTATGTTATACCTGCTGTAGCCTTTGTTTGCCCCCAGATCCAGTTTCTTCTCCCTGAGCTTCTGGTTCTGGGACAGTAACTTTAAAAGCCCAAAGATATCTGTCTGTTTGCATGGCTGCATGTGAAAGCATCTCCTCTTCTATCTAGTGCCTGAAGTGCTTGTTGGTATGAGAACAAATTTTTCATAATCAGATGTTCTCTTTGTCACACACCCTTTTGTTTTTTGACTGGCTGCTGTCCCCATAACAACCACCTCTGTTGACAATAACTTCCTCAGATGGTGAAACAACACACAGGATAGCAGCAATTCTCATAGTAACACTGGGGGTTGCATAGAAATTATAAGTAACCTTGCCATGATGTGCCTGAGCCCAATTCAGAGCTTCCTGGTGTCTGTATGAATCTCTCTGCTGATGTCAACGATCACTGGTTTCTTCAAGGGCTGCTTCTAACCTTTTGAAGTCAGATTTTTAATATGACAAAATATAGAGGCTTAACACTGTGACTCTTGGTAGTCTAGTATGCTCTGAGTAAATATGCTGATGGATTAGTCACAGAACATATGTGCTTTAGGAAAATAATGGAGAGATTAACAAAAAAGATGCCTTTTTTGGCATCAAGTCCTGAGTATCCTACAAATGAGGAGTGTTAGCTGCCTTGGTCCTGCTTCTGCCCATTGTCAGTCTGGGTCTTTATAGAGACCCACACCACGCATGCAGGCAGCATGCACAGCCTGATCCTGGTTCTAAGGTTGTGTGCTCAGGGAAACCTCCCTTCACCGATCTCCCTAGTACCTTTCTCCCAGACTGCTCATTCGACTCATCAGCTAGTCTGGCTTGGAGTTCATGAGCAGATCTCATGCACAGACACAGAAGAGAGAACACACTCACATGGAAAATATAATTTAAAAAGAAGATAGGACAGACAGAGGCAATCAGTCACAGGGCTCAGCCACAATAACGTACTGACCAGCAGCCTGCTTACATGTAAACTGTCCTTTTTACTCCCCCTTTCCAATCCACCTCTATCTTTTTGTTCTTCCTTGATCTACCCTTGTTCCTCCCTTTCTTGACTTCTGCCTTTACCCCAGACATCTCATAATAATCCTGTATCATCTTAATGGTCTCCTATTCAATCCCGGAGTTTCCTTCGCAGACACCTCATCATAGATCCTGTTCTTTATGCAACAGTCCCCTTAGGTAGGCATAGCCTACCAGAGAGTTTCATTTGTTGAATCCCTCAGTAGGTTTTGCACCAGGGAAACAGCTAAATCATTCACCTTTGATAGTCTTAGGAGTAGCTGATTCAGATGAATCAGGTTTTCCGGATCTTTGTGTTTATTTTGAATAACCATTAGCCAGATATTCTTACAGTGATCACAAATCTATCTATTCTGCATGATTTCCTCCCTTCAGAACTGCTTATTCAATAGCATTTTCACTAGCTGTCTCATTTGGCCCAGCCAGCATTGGAAAGGGGTGAGAATCCACCCAGTGCAATTCATCCTGCAGCATGCACTGAATTCCTCAAGCAGAGATGATACTTTACAATTTTGACTGCTACATGTTTCAGACCACCTGGGAAAATCAGTTTATTCCCACCAGATATGTATTGAATTGTTACCTAGGCTAGCCTTTGGATTCTCTGCACGTATATGCTCTTTTTTAAGTCCTCACATTTTTTATTTTGCAGACAGCAAAATGTGTAGAGCTGTGCCCATGTGTTTTCTTGCATGGGAAAAATCTTCAAATATGTTGGGTTTTTTTTTTGAGAAGAGACGACATCTGTGCCAGGTTGTGGTGGAGTGGTGGCAGGCCCAAGGCAGGCTTGCCAAGGTAGCTGGCCCATGGCACTCGTGATGATGACTGCCTTCTATCAGGAGCCTCTCTGACTGTACAGCCCACATGCTGGTCTGCTCCCATCTGCAGGGCATCGTGATGCTGCTGCTTGCTCCCGTTCACAAGCATGAGACACAAGATCAGGTTGAGCAGTGCTGCACCCAGCTGTGCAAAAAATGCTGCAGAAAAGAAGCTGCTGTGCTGCAAACATGAGGCATACAGCCCTGACTGTATAGGAAAACGCCTATTGTGTAAATCTCATGCTCAATGCAAGAAACTTGTCTGGTCTGCACAAGGGTGCATGTGTGCGAGCACAAACAAGCCTGTACGCAGACTATTTGGACCTTGAAATCACCGCTCTGCCCAAGCATCATGTATCTTTGGCTTAGAAGTGGGTGGTGAGGCCTAAGGAAAGCTTCCCTCTTGTGGGGGAGAATAACCGTTCTTTCTGCATGTATTTCTCCTGCGATGCTGGGGAGAGAAGGGAGCTGAGAACTACCCGAGGCGGGAAAAGCTTTCCATCAGGGAAAGCTGCTTGCTGTGGTCCTCTTCCCTGTGCTGCAGCCAAAGTCTGTGGATGAAGTACATTCGCATCTGCTGCCATCCAGAGCTCGGGGAGGGAAACTGTCTGCTCTGCCAGACTTAGGTTTTAGTTTGATTCAAAACTTGAATTCTGGACCTGGGTGATCAAACCTTCCTTTCCTGCAAATGGGGCTTTTATTACTTTTCAGATGGGAAGAAATTGGAAGTTTTTGATGCAATCCTGTCAGCCATCCAAGACCTAAAGACGCCCCGTATCCCCGACAGAAAAACAACCCCGGACAGTGGCTTTGCCTGCCCTTACAGCCTGAAGGTTCACCCACAGCTGATCCTCAGAGAAATATTCCCAGGTTTTCTGTCCCAGATCTGCTCATCGCCATCTCCCTCCCTC
>JAHREE010150603.1:1342-20633 GCA_033628505.1 Tringa tobata
GAAAAAGAACTGGAAGGGAGAGGGGCCCAAGAAAGCTGGGTGGTATTCAAGGACTGCCTCCTCCAAGCTCAGGAGAGGTGCATCCCAAAAAAGAAGAAATCAGGCAAAATAGCCAGCAGGCCTGCATGGATGAGCAAGGAACTGCTGGACAAAGTCAGGACCAAAAAGGAGGCCTAGAGAGGGTGGAAACAGGGAAAGGTAGACTGGGCAGAATACAGAGAAACTGTCTGAGTCACCAGAAACCAGATCAGGCAAGCGAAAGTCCAGGCAGAACTAAATCTAGCCAGGGATGTGAAAGATAATAAAAAGAACTTCTATAGATATATCAGGCATAAAGGCAAGATGAGAGAAGCTGTGGGTCCCCTCTGGAAGGAAATGGGAGACCTGGCCACCCAGGATATGGATAAGGCTGAGCTACTGAATGACTTTTTTGCCTCAGTCTTCACTGGCAAGGGCTTTAACTGCACAGCCCAAGTCATGGAAGGCAAGAACAGGGGCTCTGAGAATGGACGACTGCCCACAGTACAAGAAGACGAGGTTTGAGACCTCTTAAGGAACCTGAAGTTGCATAAGCCCATGGGACCTGATGAAATCTATCCACGGGTCCTGAGGGAGCTAGCAGATGAAGTTGCTAAGCCCCTTTCCATCATATTTGAGAAATCGTGGCAATCTGGTGAAGTTCCCACTGACTGGAAAAAGGGGAACATAACTCCAATATTCAAAAAAGGAAACAAAGAAGACCCGGGCAACTACAGGCCAGTCAGTCTCACCTCTGTGCCTGACAAGGTCATGGAGCAGATCCTCCTGAAATCTTTGCTAAGGCACATGGAAAATAAGGAGGTGATTTGAGACAGCCAACATGGCTTCACCAAGGGCAAATCGTGCCTAACAAATTTTGTGGCCTTTTACGATACTGCCACAGACTTGGTAGACAAGGGCAGAGCAACTGACGTCATCTTCCTGGACTTATGCAAAGCATTTGACACTGTCCCGCACGACATACTGGTCTCAAAATTGGAAACTCATGGATTTAATGGATGGAACACTCGGTGGATAAGGAACTGGCTGGATGGCCGCACCCAAAGGGTTGCAGTCAATGGCTCAATGTCCAAGTGGCAGCCGGTGACGAGTGGTGTTCCTCAGGGGTCGGTACTGGGACCAATACTATTTAACATCTTTGTCGGTGACATGGACAGTGGGATAGAGTGTACCCTCAGCAAGTTTGCTGATGACACCAAGCTCGGTGGCGCAGTTGACACACTGGAGGGAAGGGATGCCATCCAGAGGCACCTGGACAGGCTGGAGAGGTGGGCTCGTGCAAATTGCATGAAGTTCAACCAAGCCAAGTGCAGGGTCCTGCACCTGGGATGTGGCAACCCCAGGCACAAATACAGGTTGGGCGGAGAATGGATGGAAAGCAGCCCTGAGGAAAAGGACTTGGGAGTGCTTATGGATGAGAAGCTCAACATGAGCTGGCAGTGCGTGCTGGCAGCCCAGAGAGCCAACCGTGTCTTGGGCTGCATCAGGAGAAGTGTGGCCAGCAGGTCTTGGGAGGTGATTCTACCCCTCTACTCTGCACTCGTGAGACCCCACCTGGAGTACTGTGTCCAGCTTTGGAGTCCTCAACACAGGAAGGACATGGACCTGTTGGAACGGGTCCAGCGGAGGGCCACGAGGATGATCAGAAGGATGGAGCACCTCTCCTATGAAGACAGGCTGAGAGAGCTGGGGTTGTTCAGCCTCGAGAACAGAAGACTCCGGGGAGACCTTATAACAGCCTACCAATATCTGAAGGGAGCCTACAGGAGAGCTGGAGAGGAACTCTTTGCCAGGTAGAGCAGTGACAGGACAAGGGGCAACGGTTTTAAATTGGAAGAGAAGAGATTTAGATTAGATACCAGAAAGAAATTCTTTACTGTGAGGGTGGTGAGACACTGGAACAGGTTGTCCAGGGAAGTTGTGGATGCCCCATCCCTGGAAGTGTTCAAGGCCAGGCTGGATGGGGCTTTGAGCAACCTGCTGTAGTGGGAGGTGTCCCTGCCCATGGCAGGGGGGTTGGAACTCGATGATCTTTAAGGTCCCTTCCAACCCAAACCATTCTATGATTCTATCTGGGAACGTACTCCCAGACGTTAGACCTGGCACCAGGATGTGGCTTGTGCACAAGTTGAATGGTGACAGTTGCTGCGTCACTGGCTTCAGTTGGAGCATAGCTGAGAGCAGGGGAGCTCAACACACAGTGCTTGCTTACTGCAGACTGCTCCCTTCTTCTCTCCGGAGTTTCCAAAAGTATTTTTGGGCAACCTTCAAGTTCTGCATTTCTACAGAGTTTAAATGCAGTACCTGGATCACATAACCAGGAGCAAGCAAATGTTCTGTGCTGCTAAAGCTGTCATCATCATCAGCAATTAATTTCTTTGCTGCTGAAAAATTGACCACGTTTTTCATAACAAAAAGTGTGTAGGTGATAACATTCTCAGGAGGTGGATCAACCTTTCTGGCTCTGACTTTATTTCCTAAATCTCACTTACAATCAAAGGGCTAGCCTGAAAATCTAGGAAATGCAGATTAGTCAAAGCCAGCCCTGCAAGTGCTGAGTGGTACCCCAGCAGAGATATGGCAGAGGTACCACCTTTCCCTTACCACATAACACTTCCTTTCCATGTACAGTCACAGCTAGTCCCTTTCTTCCACTTCCCATCCAGGCTGTGAAGATCCATCGTGGCATCATGCACTTCAGATGTCCTCAAGTGTCCGTATCTGTTGAACCCACCACAGATATAGACCTGTTTACAGAAGGAAAAAACTGTGAGCCAGGCAGTGATACCCTGGGTGGGAGAACATGCCAAGGAGAAAATGAATGGGGTGGCTGTATTTTGAGGGGGGTTGTTTGTTTGTTTGTTTGTTTGTTTTGGGTCTGGTTTGTGCTGTGTTTGGGGTTTTTTTGTAATGGGAATAGTCATCCTGGGTTCGAGGTAATAGAAGTGCAGTGAGTTGCTCAGGCCAGAAGGATTTAGACCCTTTATTTCCTGAACTTCCTGGAGCAGATAGGCACAGGATTTCACTTGTGGCCAGGAAAAGCACTGTCTGGCAGCAAGAGGGGCCTTGGTTGGAGACTCCTCACTTTAAAGGGAACATTTCTTACCTTTCCTGCTCCCACAGCTCCTCTTTTTCCTCTTCTCTTTTCACTCATGCATGGGGGCAATTGGTGCCCGCTGGTTCATCTCCGGTCGTACCATTCAGCTGTGTCGAGGCACATCAATCCATCGTACCCTCCCATGGCTCAGAGGAAATTGTTGGGAACAGCGACGCTGACACGATCTGCACAGGAGTCCTATGTCCCAATGGTGCTGGTTGGGATCCCCATGCTCCAGCAAACAGGATGGCATGGGGCAGGCAAGGCCGACTGAGCGGGTGGGCGAAAGCAGGAGATGGGCCAGGCATATGGAGGTTGGACATTTCTGTCTGTGTGTTTGTGATGAGGACTTTGCAGTCCTTGTTGCCCTTCACATAATCGTGCCTTTTGACCTTGCTCACCAAGTACTCTGCTTGCATCCGTGCCAGTCGAAGCTGAAAAATGTTAAAAGGAGGTTAGAATATTAATGCAGATGCTTTACACCTTGGTAGCCTTTGGGGGTGGCTCCAATGCTGGATGGCTTTGCTTTTGGGCTACGGCACTGCCTAAAGCTTATAGGAGAACCAGAGAATTAAATGTGCAGTTTTTAGCTAGTCCACAAAGGGGTGTGCAAGGGTAAATCCTCCGACTTCATGGCAGGGAGTCTGCCACCGGTGCTTTCCTGCACACAGGCTGACACTGCCCTAATGCCTGCTGCTAGCTGCATTGTCTGGGCAAACGCCCACCAACCTCGTGTGCGTGGAGATTAGGTAGCCCCACAGGAACTTTGTCCCTCCCTGGCTGTGAGGAACAGTTTCACTTAAGCTCTAAACAGGAGGAAACGGGCACTTAAAAGCTCTGCCCTGACCCCAGCGCAGGATCTTTTCCCCCTGCCCCAGCCTAGCAATGGGTGAATGGTGGGAAAGTTCACTGTAACGGTGGGAAAGCTCACTCAAAAGCAGTGTGAGGAGGCTGCAGTTTCCTCTGGTCTCACAAGAAAAGCAAAGCAGCTCTGGCTCAGCTGCCCTGTGCCCAGCTCTGCAGGGCCTCCCGGCCCCACGCCATGGCAGCACCCAGCTTGCCCAGCAAGACTGTGGCGTGCTGCCTCCTGTTCTGCTCGTCCTGAGCAATCTGCTGCACAATGGCCTCGAACACAGCCTCCTCTCCTTTCACACTGAGCTCAGCCTTCTCCAGGATGTGCTCTAGCTCATTGACGGAGAGCTACAGAAACTCTATAGACACCCAGGTCATCTCCTCAAAGTGATGGAGGATGAACACGTGGGCTACTTCTCCGCAGGTGGAGCAGCAATAATCTGCGAATCTCCAGATGCCGACGCAGTTTTCCAAGCACAGCTGGGATTTTAAGAATTACTTGCCGCACAGTCGAACGATGCCCGTGACATTGAACTGGTCAGCTGCAGTTACCGCACTTCGAATGTTGCCAGCCGTGACCAGTACTGTCCCAGTGTAGGCATAGCTGATAATGAGCCGCATCATTTTAGGTGAAGTGCCCTGGATTTTAGGGACTCTCTTCTCTGTGTTGCTCCGGTTGCTGGAAAACAAAGCCCTGAAAAAACCCAAAGCAGTGATGGAGGAAAAGCACCTTTTCTGCGTTAAACCCTGACCTTGTTATCCCCTGTGCCTCCTTCCCCGGGCACCAATTTGGGCACTCGCAGTAGCCATGCTGGGAGGCCGTGGAGTTTATTACTTTATGTTTTACTAGCTAGTTGTTTTAAAAAGGAGTCGCAGCCTCCAGCTGTGGACAGAGAGCCACAGGGCAAGTGGCCACCTTGTTCAACAAGAACACCAGAGAATGATGGCGTGCGGGGAAGGAAAACCTCCCGGCTGATAGCAGACAAATCAGGCTGGCCACGCTCCCAGCCCGGTGCTGCATCTCAGGGTTTGTCAGGCACCACTTCCAGCGCTACTGTTAGATCTTAGGTTGTGGGTGAATTCTGGTGTCCAAGGAGGTGCCAGGACTATAGGAAACTGCTGGAGGAGAGTTTGAGCGCTGAGGGAAGTGCTGGAGATACACTAAGGCAGTGTGACACAGCCTAGGAAATACTGTTTGTCCCTATCCCCTGTTGTTTCAGGCACTGACCTTAAGTATTCACTGCAGCTACAGAGGATGTTCTTGTGAGAAAATTCTGAAATCATCTTGAAATCCTTTAAATTGCCTAGTAAAATTCTGTCTTCTTAGCATTAAGAAGCAAACACTAGGTTTCAAAGAACAGGATTCCAACACAGAATTCAAAATACGACTTCCGGGGTTAAAACTATTCAACATTAACAGCCCTAGATCTGCCTCAGTCTAAAGGCTTTACCTTCTTCTGTATCAGGTAAAAATCCTTCGTGTGTACAGAAAAAGCCTCTGTAACCAACTGCTTCTCAAGAGGCGTCCAAGTGTCTAAACCTCATCATAAACAGCGGCCCACAAATTATTAGATCACTTGCAGCCTAACAGAAATCAGCACAATTTATTCTTCACGTATCGACATCTCTCCTCCTTCGGAAAGCAATTAGCAAACACCGCAGGGAATTCATTAGCAGTAGTAGTTAGCACTGCCAGCAGAGCGAGCCCTGTGCGCTGTAAAGCCAGGGCACGGCTGAAAGGAGGAGGGTATGGACATGGGTACTTGGCCGTGCCGTGTCTCAGCGTGCTGTTCCCGTGCACGGGAAAGCAGGGGGCTGAAACTCAAGGACGGGGCATTCCCGGTGTCGAAAGGCACTGTAAACAGGTTAAAACCAAAGGGCTTTGCTGCTGCTTTCCCTGCCCCAAAGAACATGGATCATTGTTCGCACATTTTTAAAAATAATTTCTTTCAATCAGAACAAAAGGAACCGCAGTATCTCTTTGTATTCATAGAATCATAGAATCACAGAAGGGCTTATGTTGGAAGGGTCCTTAAAGCTCATCTAGTTCCAATCCCCCTGCCATGGGCAGGCACACCTCCCACTCGAGCAGGTTGCTTAAAGCCCCATTAGGCCTGGCCTTGAACACTTCCAGGGATGGGGCATCCACAGCTTCCCTGGGCAACCTGTTCCAGTGTCTCACCACCCTCACAGTGAAAAAAATTCTTCCTGATAGCTAATCTAAATCTCTCTTTCCATTCAGAGCCATGACCCCTCATCCTATCATTACATGTCTTTATAAAGAGTCCTTCTCCAGCTCTTCTGTAGGCCCCCTTTAGGTAAATAGAAGGCCACGATAAGGTCTCCCCGGAGCTTTCTCTACTCCAGGCTGAACAACCCCAAATCTCTCAGCTTGTCTTCACATGAGAGGTACTCCAGCCCTCTGATCATCTTTGTGGCCCCCTCCTGGACCCTCTCCAACAGGTCCACGGCTGTCTTGTGGTGAGGACTCCAAAGCCGGACACAGAACTTCAGGTGGGGTTTCACCAGAGCAGAGTAGAGGGGGAACTACTCCCGATGCTGTTGCCTCAGCATGTCTGTTCCATGGAGGAAGCCCAAGGAACCCCCAAAGAGCCCAAGGGACTCTGGAGCAGCCCTCTCTGACAGCCTGAGAGGTGCCATGGTGGTGCTGCCCAGCATGACCATGCTCAGACACCTTCAGAGCTCTGCTCTGCCCGAGCCACCTAGGTGTGGGTGTCTGGGTGGCCCGGTAAAGGCAAATGGGCAGAACCAGGGCAGGACAGGAAAGAGGTGGATAAGGACTAGCTGTCTTAGAAGTCCAAGATGGCTCTCTTTTTGCCATTGGATCCCCTAAAGAATTGATCATTTTCTCTTGCAGTCCAGTCAGGCTAGAGCTCTCCTCATACCCACTAGTCCCCTCTGAACCCCTCTGTGTTCCTGGGGTTGCCTCAGCCTGACCCAGTCACCCCCTCAGAACCTCTCAGCACCTGAGTGAGCCTTTTGATCTGCTCTCGATGCCTCAGTTTGCCCTCCGGTCCCCGCAGCACCCCTTCTGAGGTCCTTGCACCCTGCCTCTGAGCCTCAGGAACCCACTCAAGGCCTGGGGCGAGTGGAGGGCTCAGCCCAACCAGAGGACTCCTCCATTTGCCCCGCAGCTGTCTTAGAATTGCTCTACTCCACTCAGGAGCCCTCCTGAGGCCTCCATTTCAGCCCAAACCCCTCCGCAGGATTTTGACCTGCTCCCAGAGGATGGCTGTGTGGAACAAGGAGCCCTGGGCCAGTGTGGCAGGGCGGTGCTCTGGCTCTGTGGGGGCTTTGGGGGGAGGATGGGACCCAGGAGGGTACAAGTGTAAGGGCTGCAGTCCTCAGCATGCTGGGAGCTGTCATCTTCCAGCACGGCACTTCTGGGCAGCCTTGTTGGCCTGCAGGCCGTGGTGGGAGCTGCCATCTTCTGGGACAGCCCTGCTGTGCGGCCATGTTGGTCCCCAGGACATGCAAGGAGCTGTATCATAGAACTGTAGAACGGTTTAGATTGCAAGGGGCCTTAAAGCTCATCTAATTCCAATGCCCCTGCCACAGACAAGGCCATCTCCCACTAGACCAGGTTGCTCAAAGCCCCATCCAGCCTGGCTTTGAACACTTCCCAGGGAAGGGGCATCCACGACTTCTCTGGGCAACCTGTTCCAGTGCCTCACCACCCTCACACTAAAGAATTTCTTCCTGATATCTCACCTAAATCTCCCCTCTTTCAGTTTAAAACCATTACCCCTCGTCCTATCGCTACACTCCCTCATAAAGAGTCCCTCCCCATCTCTCCTGTAGCCCCCTTTAGGTACTGGAAGGGGGTGTAAGGTGTCCCGGGAGCCTTCTCCAGGCTGAACAACCCCAATGCTCTCAGCCTGTCCTCACAGGAGAGGTGCTCCAACCCTCTGTGTCCTCTTGTGTGCACTCATTTTCAGTTTTTAGAGCTGGCTCTTAAATTCTCTGCGTGTCGGTGGGCGGGTTTATGGGGCTGAAGCAGGGGGCACAGCGAAGGGTGTCGGCCAGGGAGGGCAGAGGACTTCTGGGTTGGCAGGGAAGGTGGGGTGTAGGTGCTTTGGTGGGCGGGTGTGTGCCTGCTTTCCTGCCAGGCAGGGGGATTGCTTCAACATGTGCCTCTGGTGACAGACCTGTTAAACTTTGTCCCTGGAGTGAAAATGTAACAGGCTTCTCTGCAGAAGAAAGTTCACCAGGGGAAATCAGGCCCATGTTGGGTCTGCCTGTGCTTTCCAACGGTGGGGACAAGGGTGTGCAGAGTCAGGCCCTGCTCTGAGAGTCCCCCCTCTGTGTCCCCATAGAAAAGGGCATCACTTCCAAGGGTTAATGTTATTTTAAGGTACCTCTGCATTGCAGTTGCAAATACGAGCGGCTGAGAGCAACCTGCTGAACAGGAAAGAGCTCATTAAATATATACTGTCACTGATTTATAAGAAAGTGCAGAGACAATATAATTACTGTAATTATATCAGATACTTGCTGCAGAGTTGCCATTTGTGTTGAGAATTTTATCCTCTTGCTACGGCAGGAGGATTTTAAAAAACCACATATACCTGCCAATATATTCATGCTGCAAGTATCTTACTCAGAGGCTGTTTGATCATTCTCTTTACAGACCATGGAGCTCATTAAGCGTGTCATCATCTCAGGGATGAAGGTGAAGTAGGCAATGCTTTTGGGTGGCATGCTGCTTGCTTCACACCCATGGGGGAGACAAGATTTTGGCTGTAAAGGTGACTTGGCCAATGCTACCTTGGCGAAGGCCATGTTGCAGTGAGAAAGTTTATACCCGTAGCTCACAAGAAGCTGCTGAAAGGGAAGTTTCGGTGGAAGATGTCTGCACTCACCTGCTTCTGCTGGTGCAGGTACCCACTGCTGGGATAGGTGGGCTGATAAAGCCAGCGGTGGCTGCTGAGCCCCCACTGTGCCTGCCCCACAGACTGGCAGCATTCATTGAGGGACTCCAAGGCCAGAGCATCTCTGCCATAACTTAATTCCCTCCTTCATGAAGGTTTGCTATAGCCCCCTCCTGGCCTCACTGACAGGGTCAGGGACACCAGGCGACTCCCATCTATTCTGAAAACAGGGTGTCTGATTTTCACTCATGACTGCTATGACAAGTAACAGCTGTGCAGCTGGGAAGGTATGACTTGGAACAACTATGGACCATAAAATATGGGCTTATATGGTGCTATTGGGTAAAGTGGGAAAGGGAACCTACAAGGAGGATAAATATTTGCAAGGCGCATGCCTGTCTTAAAGGGGATAGGAGCTGCTTGCCATGACCTGTGATAAGCAGAGACAGAAATTGGGACATGAGGGTTGCTTTTGTAGGTAGGCAGCACCCAGATTTTCAGGACACCGGGCACTTTGCTGGGGGACCCTAGACGGGGAAAAGCCTCAGTCATACAGAGGGGTGCCGGGGTCTGAGGACCACCCACCGCAGCCTACAGCTGGAGCTGGGAGCATCCCAAAACCTGTGAGTCCATGGCAGGTTTCACACCAGCACCTTTGCAGTGAAGGAGGCAGCAGATCAAGTCCTGCAGAAGCCATTAACCAGTTATGGCCACAGCAACAACTCCACATGCCTAAAGAGAAGGGAGAAAAGGGAGATTTGACAGAGAGCTTTCCCTTCTGAACACATCATGTTGCAGGATAAGATCCTCTTGCATAAATAATAAGCAGGTTGGATAAAGGTAAGGCAGCAGAAAAACAGGCTTTCTCTTGAGCAATCTTTAAAGTAATAAGATTTGCTTGCTCAGAGAGTTTTATCTCGGGATCTTGGTCCAGAGAGGGCAGGGCCTCTGTGGCACTACTGAGGGGAGGGCAGAGCCAAAAGCAACCTCACTCTTTTTCTTCCTTTGAAATAGTGTTAAATTCTACAAAGAAGAGCACTGCTGATTTGGTAGCACTATTAAATAACAGCACTATTGCTGTTATTTAATTCTCTGCACATTTATTAAATGTAAACCCTGAGATAACAGTGCTGTAGAGCAATAAAACATCAATCCACATCCATGAGGAAAGTGCTGGTTGCATCCTACCCAAGGCTGAGCTGAGGCACAGGGGAAGTGACCTGAGCCATGTCTGAGCCCAGCTGGACCAGGTTGTTTTGCATTTCAGCCCTGCCTCTCCACTACCATCTTGCCTTGTTCTCTCGAGATTGCTTGGCTTGTTTGTAAAAAAAACCAAACAAATAAAATAAAAATTCCATTTAAAAAAACTCAGCTTCATAAAAACAAATGAACAAAAACATAACTCACCAGCAGACAACTTGTTAGTCTGTGATTCAAACACGTATGATTATTTCCCCAACTTCTTCCCCCTCTCCATCCTCACCAGCTCTTCCATCATTTTCAATGTCTTGTATGAGTAAGTCAGAAAAGAGACATGTTGGAAAATCCTTTAATAAAAGACCCAAAAAGTAATGAAATGAGCAGATTACAAGTGCTGCCATGGTGTGCATATTATCTGTGCATCACATTTACCCATCTGCACTAATGACAGCACTTCCTCTGAACGATCTTCTTCCACTTACTTCTTTATTAGTTATAAAACATGTTTAGAAATGGCAGTAGGTGTAATGCAAATGGCTGCACCTATGCCGGTATTAACACTCTCCCTGTTTATTTAATTGTGCTTTACACATGCACATTGGGTGCTGTGAATGGCCACAGTGTTTTTGCAATGCATACACTGGCTTCAGAAAAAAAAACACTTTTAACACCCAAGAAACAAAAAAAACAGAGACATAAAAGGGCAGTGCACAGCAAATGACATATTCTCCTTATTCTGGTTAGTTGTTCAGGCAGGTGCTGGGGCACAGAGCAAGCTGTGATACTCCAAGCAATGCGAGCTCTTGACTTCATTGCTTGCATACAGGGCAGTACCAAAGCAATAACTAGAAAGTGCTAACATGTTTCCCCTGAGGGCTCCTTCACCTGCATCAGCTGCTATCCCATTTTATCTTCTGTTATTTCGAGAGAACATTAGTCCTTCTTTTTCTTTTCTTCATGGTTTTCTATTGATCCCAAGGTTCCTGTTTACAGAGTTCGGTGTTTTGATGACCATGGTTTCTTCTGTGCTGAGGGTCTCTTGTTGCCTCAGAAAGAAAATTATCTTTCCATTTACTTAATAAGGCCACTCCAAGCTTAAGTCACTGGCCTGGCAAGAGAACAAACATAGGTCAGTTAAATTTGCCACTTGTGACAAAACTTTACTTCTCAGTTTCTCATCTTCCCCTGCAGCTTTAGCTGGTGTCCCTGTGTAACACGCTTTGGGATTTGTGTGTGGAAATGCAACAGTGGCTGCACAAGCACAGTAGCTCAAGGGCAGAGTCTGGAGAAACCAAGCCTAAGTCTCCAAGGTCTTACACCACTTCTCCTGTTTTACTAACTGAGAGAAAAGGCCTCCTTGCTGCCTCTAAAGGTGGCTTCCACCATCACCAGTGGGTGATGTGCTGTTTTAGCAGGCCCCAGCGTCATCTTTATTTTTTCAGTCCCATGTGACGCATAGACTGAAGCAATGCTGACCCTGTTGGCCTGTTGACTTCAGGTCCATCTCCCCTTTCGTCACCCTGCTAAGGTTGAAGCGCACTAGCATACCTTGTTCAGAAGAGCAGGACTCAGATATATTGACCCTAGGCATGTAATTGGGGCTGACATATGCCTGGGGCTTTTCCATGTGTGATGGTTTCTTTTTCTGCCTAAAAACTTGGGATGGCATTGGAAGATTTTGAGCATTTGCCCAGAAACTCTGGATATCCAAAGTCATTCTCAGCCAGCTGCCAGACACCTCCATGTCCTTGGCAAATGGCCATGGTCCACCTGCAGGTCAACTTCATACAGTTTGAGCAGTAAAACCCACACATGCATACTGTGTCGAACGTTGTGCACATTTGCAAGGCATCTTTAAACATATTTCAGACCCAGAAATCCCAGACCTAGAGATAGCTGGGGAAGTGGAACAGGGGAATGGGCATGACTTTCAAACTGTCTGGTTTGAGTAATTTTAATTACATAACTCTGGCTAATAGCAGCCCATTGTCAAGGAGTATGAAGGCAACTAGTTATTTCTCAGTAACTTAGTGTGGATTTTGAGCTTGCTTTTTACTGGGGTGATCATACATTTCCCTTTTCTGGTCTTTACAGCTCTCATCTGTTTGTCCACAACAAGTTTGTCTGCTCTCCCCTCTCCTGGACTCTGCAATCCAGCAACTAATTTAAAAATAAAAGATGTTTATAATAGAGGCTGAATGGTTTGGAAAACAGGAGTATGGCTGAGCTTTCTTGAAATATGGAAGAGACATTTGCAAGACCTCTGTGTTGTATATTTGCATATGAATGGGAAGGTTTAAGGAAGATGTTATCTATGCCTAACAGAAGGTGCATAAACTCATTTGGATCATAAAGATGAGGTGGGGGTATTTCTATAGAGCAAAAGCTCAAGAACCTGGCCTGCCAGATAGTAAATACCCATGTGCTGGATGAGCCATACACTTTGGCTGTTAATCCAAAATAGGACTGAATATCTTTGGAGAAAAAAGGCGTGACAATCCACATGGTCTCTTTTGAAATATATAGGCTGCTAATCATCCCAGTCACTAGCAGTGTGTCAGCAAAGGGATTTCATCTACTACTCATCCCGCTGTCTGTTCCTCAGTAGCTCTGTGTGATCAAGCAGTTCTCACAGCCTTGGCTTATTGTTGCTCTTGCAGGTGGGCATAGAGTCAAAACCACCAGACCCTCTTGTTTATTTATCCCAAGACCAGTCATGAACATGCAACTTACAGCCCTGCAAGCCCCTCTGCCCCTACATCTCTTTTTGTATCTGATGCTTAAAAAATATTGGGCAGTCCCTCCTGCATGGGTTTCTTTCCATTTTGTCTTTCTTCCCATTCTGTCTTTCTTCCCATCTCATTTTCCACACTAAGCAAGTTATTTCAGACTAAACAAGCTATTTCTCATTCACTGTATTCATATTTTCAAGTTCTGGCTCAGACTTTCCCACTATATGGCGGTCTTTCATCTTAGCATCTTAGTTTCTCTTTTAAAACACTAATGCAGGATTTAAGTGATACCGTTTGCAGAAGGAATGGGGAGCTTAAGTGTGAAACGTGACTGGAAAGGGTGGCAGAAAGATGTATTCATCTGTTTTTGTGAAGAAAATGATACAGCTCTTAAACTGCTGGTAAAGCTGTTTCATTGCTCCATGCATGGCCCAGCTCCCGTTTCCCTCTGACTTCATTAGCATTTGGCTGAGTCCCCGTTCCTTTTGAAAATAATTAATTGCAGAAAAGCTGTCCGTATTAGTATTATTCATCCCCAACTGTATTTACCACAAAAGCAATTACCAGGGAGCTGGGAGATGACTTTCTTCCTCAAAAAGATTGGTTTGACCACAGGAAGAGCCAGGAACCAGCATTTCCCATGGCCTCAGTAAGCTGGGGAATGCATTTCAGCCACAAAAGCCCATGTGGACACCCTGTCTCTCTGTCCGCGTCAGTTGTGCTGTTCCCACCATTGCTGGTCCTGTGCCAAGATCATGTGGTGCTGTGTTGGGAACATGCGTTACCCAGAGCCGCTTCTGGGTGCCATACAGGATTGCGCTGCTTGTCTCTACCTCCAGGAGCTGAGAACTGGAAAGAGGTCATGAACATTTACCATCTTTTCTCCATGTCGCTTCATTGCTAAGAAAGTTTTCATGTGAAAGAGTTGTGTTAGGAGCACATGCTGGTGGAAGCAATTGGATTCACAGAAGCATAGAATGGTTGAGGTTGGGAGGGACCTCTGAAGGTCATCCGGTCCCACCCTCCCCATGCTTGAGCAGGGCCACCTAAAGCCAATTGCCTCAGACAGCTTTTGAATACCTCCAAGGATGGACACTCCACAACCTGTCTGGGCAACCTGTGTCAGTGCTTGGTCACTCCCACAGTTGAAAAGTGTTCCTGATGTTCAGAGGGAACCTCTTGTGTTTCGGTTTGTGCCCATTGCCTCTGGTCTTGTTACTGGGCACCACTGGAAAGAGCCTGGCTCTGTCCTCTTTGCACCTTCCCTTCAGGTATCTACATACATTGATGAGATCCCCCTTAGTCTTCTCTTCTCCAGGTTGAGCAGTCCCAGCACTCCCAGCCGTTCCTCATAGGAGAAGTGCTCCAGTGCCTTCACCATCTTTATGGCCCTTGATTGGACTTTGTCCAGTATGTCCCCGTCTCTCTTTTGCTGGGGAGCCCAGAACTGGACACAGCAATCCAAGAGTGGCCTCACCAGTGCAGAGCAGAGGGGAAGGATCACCTCCTTCAACATGCTGGCAACACTCCCCCTAACGTAGCCCAGGATACAATTCGACTTCTTTGTTGTAAGAGGACATTGTTGGCTCGTTGGCCCCCCCAGGTCCTTTTCTGTCAAGCTGCTTTCCAGCTGGGTGTCCCCCAGCGTCTACTGGTGATGGGGGTTGTTCCTCCCCAGTGCAGAACTTTGCATTTGTTGTTCAACTTAATAAAGTTCCTGTCAGCCTGTTTCTTCAGCCTGCTTTGGTCCCTCTGGATGGCAGCACAGCCCTCTGGTGTATCAGCTGCTCCTGCCAGTTTGGTGCCATCAGCAAACTTGCTGAGGGTGCACTCTAGCCCATCATCAAGCGGAAATTCAGTGATACAGACTTCTCTACACTTTCCAGCACATTTGAAGACCTCCCTCTTCTAGCAGAGATTGAAGGCTTGATGATCCTGGAGCTTAGCCCTACTTCTCCCACCAGGAGGAGCATGCAGCCCCTTAGTCTTCATTTGAAGATGATGAAGGGCTTGGGGTTTGCTCACCACAACACAGGGGAGCATGAAGTGACACTGCCATGATGAATTCTGCAGGTTTTCTTTAACACTGAGCAGCGTAGTGAAGAAATGCTTTTACGGGCAACCACACTTCACTTTAGAAAGTGCTTACACCACTATTCCATAATTATCTGCTTCCCTGGTCTTTCCCACTGGCACAACTCAGGGACGGCATCATCTCCAGATGGCGTGGCCAGACCTGGAGGATGTCTGCCGGAGACCTTCAGGGCATCCTCCCCAGGCAGACAGTGCATGCATTGAAAACACTATGTATTCCTGAAATCCATTTAAAAATCCATTTTCAGAATGAAAATAATAATGAGGAAAGTGTTGTTGTAAAGCCAACAGTGTAGTGCTGTTGTAAAGCCTTGTCTAAACCCTGCTGGAATCTTTATCTCTGCCTCCAGTTACTATTCTCAGATCTTCAAGAAAACACATAAAACATAGGAAGATCCCAGTTCTACTATATTTTTAACTGTCTTATGGGGCGGCTCTGTTGCAAGAAGACTATGGTGTGGCTTTATTGCTGATAGAGTACTTTGCCATCTGGCCTTTCCCATACAAAAAGTACTTGTAAGTACTCACCTTTCGCCCCTACTTCAGACTAAATAGCTCTTTAACTGCAGCAGCTACCAGTATTAATTAGGGCACGTAACCAGCTTCCAGCCTGACCCCTTGCAACATTTTGGAGTAATGCTTTTCCTTACCTCTGCAGCTTTTCCTTACCATAGAAAGACAGGTAGGTACGACTGGTTGGGCATGCTTCTCACGTCCTGAAGAGTTTGAGTGATAAAACGAGTCAGGATCCAGCTCTTTTGTCAAACTGAGGGATAAAAAAAAAAAAGGAACACTGCTGATCTAATGTAGTAAAATGTAAACAGTCCAACACAATCCTTTAGATATGGCACCAGCAATTTACAGTTTAATGAGAGGTCCATTTCTCCAGCTCCTTAGAGGTTGTGGCTGATGTTTAAAAGTAACAAGAGTGTTATTTTGTCTCTCACTGCTGTTTTCTTCTGGCTGGCTGTGGGGAATGGGAGAAAAATCATACCAGGGATGATGTTTCACTTTGATTGCAATTGCAGGCTGGACATTCAGATGCCATGATGACAAACACAGCCGAGTTGCTTGTGAGAGAAACTTGCTGCATAGATTTTCATTATGAACATTAGTTGATGAGCGAGGGTGACAGAATTACACGTGGCATCTAACACAAAAACCACTGACACCGAAGAGGTTGTTTAGGACGTATAATAATCCAAACAATGAAAATTAACTGATGCCAGGGTCTGTCTCTTCCATATGAGCCCATAAAACTTTCCCAATTTTGCTGACAGCAGGAATGCTTTTGCTGAGGCAGTAATAAAAATAATAAATGGGTTTACCTAAACTCCTACCAGGCTCTAATAAAAGCTTGTCTACCAGGGGAGCAGTGAGAAATTGGGAGGCTGCGCAGGAAGCCTCTGAGAGTTTCTTGTGTTTTTTGCATGGCCGTGCCCCAGGCCAGCTCTGGGGGTGATGTGGCAAGGTCAGGCAGAGCCCCTGGGAGCAGGGACACGGCACTGCACAGCAGTGGCAGGACGTTGCATGGATGCTCCTTTCTCCACCTGCTTCGCACTAGCTTTTCTTTTTGTGGACATGCAAGGGACCCGGCTTTGATGTTTGACATCTCTTGTGGCTACAGACATTATCGTTTGGTGTGGGGAGGATTTTCACAGTACAGTGACCTAAAAATCACGCAGGACCTCTCTGATCGATTTCCAGGTGCTAAAAGACTTCTAGTCCCTTGGAAATGGCTGCTTTCCTGGTGGTTGGTGCAAAATGCTGCAGTAGAACCTGGTTAAAGGGGAATTAAGGTTGCCTCTGGTATGTCATTTAGGGTCACACACTTCAAACGCCTGAAGACTTGGAAAGGGCTAGTGGTTAAAACTAAATTTCTGGAAACCAGGAAACGCTGAGCACTTGAAACAGGGAATACTGTGCATGCCAGCACAGCTAGCCTCTTTTGATGCTTCCTGAATTTTCTAGTAGTGGAGGCTAGTAGTCTTTGCCCCACAGGACTTCACAGACATTTTTAATTTCTGTCTCCGCTCACCTCTTTTCCAGGGTGAGCTGTGCAGGACCCGTCCCACATTTCCTACTTCCCAGGCTCCCATCACTGCATCCTTTTTGCTTCTGGAGATGGAGATACGAGACCTGCGCACACTGTCCAAAAGGTGACACACCACTGACCACTGGCATGCCTACATTTTCTGCTCTACTCTGTTTCTTTCCAGTTAATTCCTGACATTTGTTTTGCTTCTTTGGTCCCCTTTGATCAGTGTGTTGGTGTTTGAACAGCTCTATGTGTTACAGCCCCCTTGGTCGCACTCCTGGACAGAGAAGTCTGTCCAGACCCCCAGGGAGGCCAGGAGAGAGCGAGGAAGGACTGATATCCTTCCCCAGCAGCACAGTGTGGGGAAGGGGATGCATGTGTGGGGCTGACTGGTCTGAGAGCTCATGTTTTGCCCACCTGTGATGCCCCACTCACCCTGGCTGGGACTTTCCCACCCTTCCCAGCCCCACCTTCCACCTCAACCCCTCTCTCTCTCCTGGTTACCCCCAGTGTTCACTGCCCACTGCCCTCACCCTCCTTTTCCAGGGATCTGTTCTGAAAAAAAGGGATAGACACCAAAAAATACTGCCAGCAGCTCATGCGCAGAACACCTTGACATGTCAGAGACCTGTTGTTCCTGGACTGTAATTACATTACTCTACCTTTTACATTCTCTGTTGCTAAATCACAGCAAAGTAATTATAAATGCATATGAATGATTATTATGGCTCTCAAATGGAAAAACAGCAAAGTATCCTGGAACTGGTGCAACAGGGACAACCATATTATTTTCAACAGAATAGTCCAAGCTCTTTCCAAAAATCATAGGGCACATTTCCCTCATAGCAGTAAAACCTCCTTGCCAGAAGCGAGCAGAACCACCATGCTGGTAGCCCTCTCCCTCAGGACAGCCAAGGATGAGAAGGACCAACAGGCTGTGGGGGTGTAGGTTCGAGTTCAGTGATCCCCCCCGTGCCTTTTGGACCCATCGAGTTACAATGCAGTGAAAATGCAGGGCTCGTAACCCTGTGCACACCCACCTTTCTGTCTTGCTGGTGCCAGCTGCTCTGTACAGACCATTTTAAAAACCTGAAATCTTCCTGTACTGTCTTCCAACACCAGTTTCCTAAAGTCCAGAGCTCACTAGGCACTAACTGAAAACAGATGTGGACAATTTGCAGAGCAAGGTTGAGTCCTGTGTGATTTTCAGGCACACCCAGGTGTGCAGGATTGCTTTAAGCATCGGTTGACTCTTTAAAAAGTATGTGTTTTTTTCCGCTTCTGTATCTCGTGAATCCCCGTGTCAAAGAAGCCTAAATTCAGGCCATGAGAAGATTCCAAGCACTGCAGGAAGAGATGGTAGAAATTTTATCCAGCTTTTAGAGTCCTTAGAGTAAATCTTTTGAGTAAAAAGCACTTTTTAAAGTTATGTGGCTTGAGTCAGGTCTGAGTCTGATTGTGGGTGTGATTATACAGCCAGAGACACTGTTTGCATGTACACATTTGCACACATGTATGGGCACGTATGTCTATAGATATTAAAAACCATCAACATGTAATCATTACATTGAGGCATTTACTGTTTTGTTTGGAAATGAGGATTTTTGGTGGAAGCTGCTGGAAAACTTCTCTGTGATGGCACATGCCTCATGTATAATGGAGTCATCCCTTGTTCTCACTGCCTCACTGTCCTGACAAACCCTGATTTGACCAGAGATTAATCCTAGTCTGAGTATCATCTATCTGTCCCCAGCTCCAAGAAAGCTGTTGGATGCGAGCATCCTTGCAATGGGTGAGTTGCAAGGAGAAGAGTTCTGGCTACCCTCCAGTTCTCCTGCAGCCCCTTGGTCCCAGGTCCCTGCAGAGCTCAGCTCAGCTCTGCTATAGTCCTGGGGAAAATCAACATTATTGCCTGAACCACTCGGTGCTGATCTCATAGGAATTGTGACCCTGCTACCCACTAAACTGTTTGGTTGGGGATTTTTTTCCACAGGTTTTCTTTTATACTGAAATGAAAGCATCAGAGTTTAGTTGGCATTGCCCCAAGGACAGCATGCCTTCAAGGGAGAAAAGCAGTCCCTTCCTAAACATCTGTGAGCAAAATCTTCCTGCAGCCCTTGAGGAGCATCTCCCTGCTTGAGAGTGTGGTAAAATGGGCAGAACCGTGAAAAATGTTTCTGGCCAACATCGCAAAGCCCTTCAGAGCAAAAGCAGAAGAAGGAATGGCTGTGCAGCCTCAGAATTGCTTTTGTACCCCAAAATCTGCCCTAACCTGCTGGCAAAATACAGTCACCTGTTCATTTTTTTTTGCACACTGTTCATTATATCCCAGCTCAGGAAGCAATCT